>PVLD010010620.1:0-69816 GCA_004027595.1 Dinomys branickii
AAGGTTTTTAACATGAATGTATGTTGGACTTTATCGAAAGCCTTCTCTGCATCTATTGAGATGATCATGTGGTTTTTGTCTTTGACTGTATTAATATAGTGTATTACATTAATTGATTTGTGAATATTGAACCATCCCTGCATTCCTGGAATGAATCCTACCTGGTCGTGGTGTATAATTTTCCTTATGATTCACTGTAGTCTATTTGCCAGTATTTTGTTGAGTATCTTTGCATCTATGTTCATTAGCAAGATTGGCCTGTAGCTCTCTTTCTTGGTTGGGTCCCTCTCTGGTTTTGGTATCAGTATAGTACTTGCCTCCAGAAATGTGTTGGGGAGAGTTGCTTCCTTTTCAATTTCATTGAAGAGTTTGAGGAGTGTTGGCATTAGATCTTCTCTAAATGTTTTATAGAATTCTGCTGTGAATCCATCAGGGCCTGGGTTTTTCTTTGTTGGTAAGTTTTTAATGACGTTTTCAATCTCATTAATTGATATTGAGTTATTCAGGATTTTTTTTTCTTTTTCTTTTTTTTTTTTTTTTTTTGCGGTACTAGGGATCAAACTCAGGACCTTGTGCTTGCCAGGCAAGCAGTTATTCCACTGAGCTATATCCCCAGCCCTATTCAGGATTTTTACGTCTTCCTGATTCAATTTTGGCAATTTGTACCTTTCTAGGAATTTGTCCATTTCTTCTGTATTTTCTATCATATGGGAACACAGATTTTCAAAGTAGGTATTAATGATCTTTTGTATTTCTTTTGGATATGTAGTGACTTCCTCTTTTTCATTCCTTATTGCATGAATTTGAGATCTTTCCCTTCTTTTTTTGATAAGGTTGGCTAGGAGTTTATCAATTTTATTTATTCTTTCGAAGAACCAACTCTTTGATTCACTTATTTTTTGTAGAGTTTTCTTCATCTCTATTGCATTAATTTCTGCCCTGAGTTTTATAATCTCCTCCCTTCTTTGGGCTCTTGGTTTGGCTTGTTGCTCTTTTTCTAAGAGTTTGAGGTGTATCATTAGGTTATTTATTTGCTCTCTTTCTATTTTCTTTGCATATGATTTCATTGCTATAAATTTCCCTCTGAGGACTGCTTTCATTGCATCCCACAGATTCCGGTAGGTTGTACTTGCATTTTCATTTATTTGTAGGTAATTTTTAATTTCTTCTTTAACTTCTTGTGTGACCCATTGGTTATTTAGGAGGTTGTTGTCTAATTTCCACGTGTTTATGTGGTTTTTGGAGTTCTCTTTGTCATTAATTTCCAATTTTATTGCACTGTGGTCCGATAAAATGCATGGGATAATTTGAATTCTTTTGCATTTAGGTAGATATGCTCTATGGGCTAGAATGTGGTCTATTTTGGAGAAAGACCCATGTGCAGCTGAGAAAAATGTGTATTCTGATGCTGTGGGGTGGAACACTCTGTATACATCTACTATGTCCATTTGTTCACACTTTTGGTTCAGGTCTGTTATTTCTTTGCTGAGTTTCTGTCCGGTTGACCTGTCTCTTTGCGTCAGAGGGGTGTTTAGGTCCCCTATTATAATAGTGTTATTAGTTATTTGATTTTTTACGTCTGTCAAGATTTGACTTGTAAAGTTAGGTGCTCCATCGTTGGGTGCATAAATGTTTAGGATTGTTACCTCTTCCTCTTGTAGCTTTCCCCTAACTAGTATGTAGTGGCCTTCTTTATATCTTTTGATTGTTTTTGGTTTGAAGTTTACATTGTTTGCATACATAATAGCTACCCCTGCTTTTTTCTGGGGGCCTGTTGCATGGAGAATTGTTTTCCAACCTTTAACTTTCAAACTATGGATTTCTTTTTGTGTAAAATATTTTTCCTGTATACAGCATGTTGTTGGATTGTGTTCCTTAATTCAGTTTTCCAATCTTTTCCTTTTGACTTTTGAGTTGAGGCCATTTACATTAATCGTTATCATGATTATATGTTGGTTTATTCTAGTCATGTTATTTACTTGAAGTTTTCCTTCTTTTGCTGACTGTTTAATTATTTGTTCTGTTTAGGGAGTTATTTCTATAGCTGTTCTTGGGATTGTGGTCTCTTTTTTCTCTGTCTAGAATATCTTTTAGTGCTTTTTCCAATGCTGGTTTGGCACTCATGAAGATCTTCAGTTGTTCTTTGTCGTGGAAATATTTTATTTCTCCATTGAATTTGAAGGATAGTTTTGCAGGATACATCAGTCTGGGTTGGAAGTTGTTTTGTCTCAGAATCTGTAGTATCTCGCTCCAAGCTCTTCTTGATTTCATGGTTTCCGTTGAGAAGTCTGCTGTAATTCTGATGGGCTTTCCTTTATAGGTGATCTGTTTCATTTCTCTAGCAGCTTTTAATATTGTGTTCTTTTGCTGGATATCTGGGATCTCGACTATTATATGCCTGTGTGTGTTTTTCTTTGGGTTATGGATCATTGGGGTTCTATATGCCTCGCTTAACTGAAGTTCAGTATCTTTTACCTTGTTTGGGAAATTTTCTGCTATTATTTCATCAAATATTCCTTTTACATCGTTTGTGAGATCTCCTGCTGTTTCACACACTCCTATAATTCAAATATTGTTACGTTTTGCTTCATCTTACAGCTGTTGGATTGACTTTTCTTGTGTCTTTGATGATATCATGAGATTCTTCCTTTCACGCTCATAAGCTGCCATGCTGTCTTCAAGTTCTGAAATTCTATCTTCAGTTTCATTTAATCGGTTTTGCATGCTTTCAGCGTTAGTTTTCAAATCCTGGCATTCTCTTTGGACCTGTTTCATTCTTGGTAATTCATTCCTAAATTGCTCTTGTAACTTTTCCATTTGTTTCCTATTTTCTTCTAGTCTTTTGTCTATTTCTTCTCTATGTGTACGGAACATTTCTTCTATCATTGTTTTCAGTTCATTTTTTGTCTGAGAGGTCATTGCTGGTATGTGGCTTATTTCTCCTTTAAGCTCTTTTATGGCCTGTTGGAATTGTTTCATTTTGGATGCAATCGTTTCATAACTTGCAGGTATGTGGCTTCCTGGTTCCCCTGTATCCTCACATTCAAAACTTGTTCTGGGTGGGGTTGAGTTTGGAGACTGCATTTTGTTCCTCTGTTTTCCCATTTTTGGGTATCAGATTCAAAATGTTGAGCTATAAATTCCCCAGGCAGTTCAGCAGGCAAAGGTCTGCTGCAGAGGCTGCTCCAATGATTCCTTCTCTTTAGGAGAATGTCCCTTAAGCTGTCTGCTGCGATTCCTGCTTGTACTCCCTACCCCGAGACCTGGCTGGGGTGTATAAACAGGTCGCCGCCCCAGGCGTCTTGCAGACAGGCCACTCAGGTGATCCTCCCTGGGTGGAGCTCCTTCCCCCCTCACAAATCCCGTCGGGGCGCCTAGCTAGCTCTTCCTACCCCGGAGATCCTGCAGTCCTTAATGCTGCTTTGATGTCACTCGCTGGGCAGAGCTTCTTCCCGACTCAGGAAAAACCGGTTAGAGTGCCCACTCAACTCACCCTGGGATCGTGCAGACAGGAATGCCATTCAGATGTATCTCCCTGGATCGACCTTTTTCCCTACTCAGAAATCCTGCGGACCGCAGCTGCTACATTTCATGCAGCGCCGGCTGCGGGGGCGGGCCTCTGAGTGGGATCCCGGACCGCTGCCGAGATTGGCGCAATCTGTCCCAGTAGCGCATTCTCTGAGTTTATTCTGCTCCGCTGCCTCCACCAAATCCTGGTTACAGCCGCCTCTGAGCCGATCGGGTTCAGGAGCTGGAGGCGTCCATCCCGCCGCAATTGCTCTCTCAGCTGTACGCGATTTGTGCCGAGCTGCGGCCCAAGTGCAGCACTGATCCCTCGGGCGCCCAGCTCTCAGGATCCGCCCACTTCTCGCCGCGCGGCTTGTCCAGCCGGCCCTTTAATGCTCAGGCCAGGGAGAGCAACCCAATCAGTTGGAATTTTGCATCCACGCACTGGGCACCCGCGCACAAAGGATCGGTCTCTGGGAGAGTTTCCCTCAGCCGCTCACCTGGTCGCCATCTTCCTGGAAGCCATGAATGTCCTTTTTCAAAAATATATCTTTTAAAGTTGGGATACATTTATAAAATTGTCTTTAAGTCTACAATAGTACACTAGAAATTTCTCACTGTATTTAATTTTGTTAGACATCTACATTTAGGATCATAAATTTCCTCTCCCTTACAAAACTCAGTGAGGGAGCCAGGTGTGGTAGCACATATCTGTAATCCCAGCACTTGGGAGGCTGAGGCAGGAGGATCACAGTGAGTTCAAGGCCAGCCTGGACCACATAGTGAGGCTCTTACTCAAAAAACTAAAATAAAACAAAGCAAACAAACAAACAAAAACCCACTGCAGTGAGATTATGCCAGTTTTACAGACATACTTCAGGTATGTCTGAGGTAGTTAGAGTAGAGCAATTCTTTATTTTACATCACAGGTAAATGTGCTTTGATATCACCTTGGAGCAGAACTACAGTGATTTGGTACAAGGAAATCGTACACTTTTAGGTTTTGGAATTCCATGGCTTGTGTCCATTTTTAATTAATTTTGTTTAGTATGGAGCAGTTCTTTTACTTCCCAATGTTTTCTTTTCCTATACTTCATACTCGGTTGCTGAATCCAGATGATGTCTGCAGTTTCCACTGTCTTCGTACCTGGCCAACTGCATGCTGTGCGTGCACTGCAGAGCTGGCTGAACTGCATCCATGCAGCAAACTCCTCAGGGTAGATTGCTCCTCTTGCTCCTTGTCATGATGTCATTGTTATGGTTTGTCTGCATGTCCCCCCAAATCTTCCTGCAGTGATGGGGCAGGCTTTTAGAGTTTGATTGATTATGGGTGTGAGAGCTACATCTGCCCTGGGCCGGATAGTTTTGTACATGTAAGGGAGAAAAAGAGGCTGCTTGCAGCCATTTTTCCCTTTAGCTCTTGCTTTTGCTGTGCTCTGCTGCCATGAACGTTTGCCCTCTGCCATGTGCCACTGTGCCTCAGAACCGCCAAGTATGGACTGAAACCTCCACAAAATGTAAGCTAAACAAACCTTTCCTTCCTTCATTTTGACAATTGGGTATTTTGTCTCAGCAATGAGAGAAAAGTAACCAAGACATCATCGTTTAGAGTGTTGACACCAACTTCTTCCTCAGCCTTCTCCAAAGCTCACAATCAGTGAAAGTAAGTGTGGAGGGATCAGTGAGGTCACAGGGGAAACTGAAGGACTTGGAGATGACCAGTTGGCAGAGAGGAGCACACAAGAAGTGAGGGATGAGGTCGGGCCTGGACACACAAGACAAGGAGAGAATGCAGTGCTGGTTCTGAGCGAGGGCAGCAAGTGGGCTGAATGTGCTGAGTTTTATTAAAGCCCACAGGAAGCTGGGAGGTGCTGGAGAGCACAGTAGAGCCAGAGACAGGTTCACCTGGAGTGACCCAGGTGGTGTGGGTAGGAGGGCCCAGAGAGGAGTGCCAGGCCGCAGAGGCGATTCCCGCATTCTAGGTCTCGTGGGCTGGCAAATGTGAAGCTCAGTGGGGCACGGAGGCACCTGGGATGAGATCCTGCTCAGATGCTGACCATGGTGCCTTTGCAGCACTGGTATTGTAAGGAGACTGCAGTGGACTCTCTGCAATTCTCTGAAAGTATAGTACTGAGTTTCAGGTTAATCATGGGGATGATTAGAGAAGTGGAAGTTGCAAATACAGGAACAATTGCTTCAAGTACAGAAATACAAAAGAAGAAAAAGGAAGAAGGATTTTTCTCTTGAAGGTGCATTTCTTGGTTACTTTTCTCATTGCTGAGACAAAATACCTGACTCACAAAGTTAAACAAGGAAAGGTTTATTTTGGCTCATAGTTTGTAGAAGTTTCAGTCCATAATTAACTGGCTCCAAGGCAGGGTGGTAGGGCAGTGGAAAAACAGTCCATGGCAGGCAGAAGGCAGCAGCAGTGAAGCAAGCCTCCCTTTCCCTTTTATCCAATCCAGGCTACCAGCCTTTTGAGTGGTGCCACCCACACCCAGGTGGGCCTTCCCACTGTCCACACCCAGAACTATGCTAAACCAATCAGGGGACTAATTTAGTACCACACAAACTTAATCCCAGCATGACACAGCCACGTCCCAGCTAGCTTTCACAAGCCCCACCTGCGAGCACAAAAGGCTTGGGCAGACTTTGAGGTACAAGCCATAATAGGTATCTAGTAAAAAATTAAAAATAAAAGGGCCAATAAGAATAAAATTGAAGGAAACCAAGAAAGACTGTCCATAAAACTGGCATGGGGGACAGAAGAGGTGCTGTGCAAACAGATGGAGAGGCTTTTGGGAGGACTGAGATCCTGAGGACAGCAGAGGTCAGCAGGAGAAGGACCCAGAACAAACAGAATGCTCTTTGCATAAAAGTGTCACTGGTGACCTTGAAGAACAGTGAGGAAAAGGACAAATGCCTGAGAAAGGAGGCAGGGCTCCTCTCTTACCAGTGTGTCTCCACTGTGTGTTTTGACAGCTACAAGATTAAACATCCTGTTACAAAAGTGTGACAGTTTTAAAGAGAGTTTCTTTACTGAAGGAGCCTCAGGTGTTTTTTTCCTTCACTACTCAGCTGTCTTTGCCAGGCTGGTGTGAATTGCTGAACCCTGGGAGAGGCGCTATAAATGCAGCTTTCCAACTCCCTTGGCTTTGCGTATCCATTCCTCCTACACAAGAGCCTCTTCCTAGAGGGACCATCCCCGGGGAAGGGCAGACCCTCACCCAGGTTGGCAGCTTGTCTTGCATGCTGTGATGAGCACCACGGGCATGGAGTTGAAATCTTAGACAAGGAGAGCAGCATTGGAAAAGCCTGCTGAAAGCATGCTGGGGAAGACAGAGGATGGAAGACCAGCAGAGTGGGGAGGCCGCGCTTCGCCGGGATCAGGCCCATCCCCAGCTCAGAGTACGCAGCTGACAGCAGCCTCCTGGCGCATAGGAGAGGACAGCAGGCTGCAGGCTGGTCAAAGGTGATGGCGGAGAGTCATATGTCTGAGGCTCCTGGTGCGGTGCTTTGCCAGCAGGCAGCCTAGGAAGGAGAGGGCGCTGGCTTTGCGTCGCGTCGGCAACAGCAGCCAACATGGAGACTGCTCCAGCTGTGAATGTGGCAGATACCCCCTTGCCCTGGGAGGGGCAGCGGCAGCATGTTTCTGCTCTGATCCAGGAGAACGGAGCATGGCTGCGTGTGAAGAGGGAGAGGCAGAGCACAGCACAGAGCGGCTAGGGCTCTCTGGGTAGGAGAGCACTGTGGGGGCACTGTGGGGCTGTCTGAGGGTGGCAGAGGAAGGGTGTGCAGATCTAGAGTCAGGCCAGGATGGAAACGCACCCATCCCGTTGGCAGCCTGCACACCAAACGCACAAACCTGGACTTGATGGAGACCTCTCCGTGTGGGATTCTCCCAGCTGGGACTGCAGGCCAGCACTGGTGGTGATCTCTAGCTGCTCTCCCTGGGAGCTTCCTTCAGAGCTGTATTTTAAGAAGCAGTCTGTTATCTTGAAGGTCAGAGAGCTGCTCCACATCCTGGTCACTCCTGAAAAGAGTCTTCTAAGTGACAGTAATTTTTTGTCATCTACAAGGCACTCAAGTCCTCAGAAATGATTTATTATTTAATTAATAAAGTTTAGACATTAGAGTAGTTTAGGTTCCCGGCAGAACAGAGTGGAAAATGCAGACACTGCCCTGGCCTCTGACCCCACACAGGGGCAGCCGCTCACGTGGGCTTCCTACACCAGAGCACTCTGCTCCTGCGATGGGTACGAGACTTTCCAATAATATGAAATGTGAAAAGAAAAGCTACCTTTTCAAGATCAGTTTGATCAGAATGTGCCCATTCAACTCTTAGAACTTCTCAGTGTGAGCTATTACCCCAGGGCCAGATGAGCTCATGGATCTTCGCTAATCTGTAGGCAATTGATTTTAGCAGAGGCCTTACCCTCTGTGTAGAAGGGCATTCTGGATTCCACCTTCTCACCTGGACATGCAGGTGGTCCTGCTGGGGTAGAGGGTGAGTCCAGCAGCCAGGGTCTGCATGACTTGAACTTCCCAAGAAAAGTTTTCAGAGCATGGTTGGATTTCGTATACACATGCTGTTCAGCAGGAAGTCTGTGTGAAATATGTCAGGCTACATTGACATCAATGCTTAGGCTCACCCAGTAGACTGCAACGGTATTCTGTCATTGGTTATGCATCTTTGTAACCCACCTGATAACAGCTTTCTATTCATACTGTAAGGTGCGAAGTCTGCAATGATTGATTCTTTATCAGTGCCAGGGCCTCGTATAGCCAAGCACATGCCTACCGCTGAGCCCCATCCCAGCTCATCACTTATTTTCTTTAGCAGAGGAAATAGAAGGGGATATAAGAAAAGAATGAGGACAGGGTGGATTTGCAGATGTAGGGGCATAAAACAAAACGGAGAGGCCCACTTTTTATGAACTGAATCACTGTATCATTTGGCAAGCTGCCCACTCTGACATACACCGCACTCTTGAGAGTGGCACAGTAGTGGGTCACATGCAGGTGAGTGGGCACAGGTGCCCCGGCTTCAGACCCATTCCTCAGAGCTATGTGCTGTCTCTTCTCCCCCTTGTTGGAGGTAGAAGTACTAATAGAAATCAAATCTGAAACGGTTTGTGTACGATGAAGGCGGCTTCCCTTCCGGCTTAGTAGAACTGTTACAGTGATTCCTGGGTAGTGAAATAAGTGACTGTGAGCTCCGCATTGGCTGTTGTTAAGGCATTTGATGCCATCCAGTTACCCCTTTCCCTGGCTGTAACTGGCATGCTCCCCTATTGCACAGAGATGCTAATGGCTTTCAAGATCATATTAAATTCCTTCCTGGGTCCACCCGCTCTCTTGTCCTGCCTCGCTTAGATCTCTGCCTTAGGCAGTTTAAAGTCCTTTCCTTTAACTACATTCTCAAGTTTCCCGGCCGGTCTTCCCTGGGCCGTTCTCACCTTCTTCAAACCTGTCCACCTGTCTTGGGAACTGAGGCTACAGGCGAGGCTGGAGTCTTCGTCTGCTTTTCTTTGGGTGACGTCTTTCCTGAAGTCCTGATTGTCTAGCCGTAGTATGGCTCTACAAGCACCATGCTTTCCCTAGGGCAAGTCCTGCCTTCACCAGGTTTTATGTTCCATGAAGTAACTGATTCCAAATACTTCTCCAGAAAAATATCACCATTTGCATTTTGTTGAATGACTTTTTTTTGCTCGCATTTACACTGCCCTTGACTTCCTTTTATAGTCTTTCTCACACTTGCTGGATTTAGAAACCAAATAATTGTCAGTGGCTGAGTAAATGTAGTTAATCCTTTTAAGACTTTAAGATACACATCCTCCTTTGGATTTAGAGATTATTTTACATTAACTTTAAATAGGGAGTTATTTTTGGATGCATGAATAAAACCTCTTCATCCTTATCTTTTGTTAATGTTCAACAGTGTTAGTTTTTATTTTAAATATGAGATTTAAGAAGTCAGTGTGAAAGGCTTAACAACTCTAAAACATCGTGAACTAAGGAAGGTGTGAGGTCACAGTCTTACATTTGCTTCTCATGCAGTACCTCAAGTGGCTCATCTTTTGGCCTGACGTGTTGTAGGCTCTGTGTTAGGAGAAATCTCATGTGCAAAGAATCACAGCACCCAGGGCAGGATAATGCGTGGCCGTTCAGGTCACCTTGTTGCTGACACAGCGTCGGGAAGAACTGTCCTATCGAGGTGGACATAGTCACAGAGTAAACATTAAGGCTTTTGCAGAGCCTAAGTTGGCTCTGCCGTCACCACAGTGGGAGCTGGAGCTTCCTATGCAGGCATTACCTGCATGGATCCCGCAGGAGGCACTGGGCAGGGGGACAAGGACTCACAGGAGGTGGCATCTGAGTTTCTGGCCCACTCCTCCTGACAGGGGAGCTATCCAGTGACTTCTCATCACAAACTCACTCCTTTGACAGGGACAGACGTTTTGTGCAGAGCTGGCAATAAATATTTTAGGCTTTGTGAGCTACACGTGGTCACTATTGCACCTTGTTTTTTGTTTGTTTTTGTTTTTCCAGGCACTGTACAGATGTAAAACCTTTGCAGAAGGTACATATAAGCCTTGACTGGGTTTGGCTTAACTGTAGTTTTCTGCTATAGAACAAAATCTTCAGAAAAATATCCATGGAGTTCATGTCCATCTAGTAATTTTTTAAAATTTCAGGTACTGTTATTTTTTTCAAGTAAAAATATCCAGTGTATTGTTTTTCATGGCTTGTACTTCTCTGCTGGTTCTTTTTTTTTTTTTTTTCCCCTAAAATTCAAGTTTGTTTTCCTTTTTTTCTGGTAGAGAATTGTAGTAGCTGCTTTAAGGTCCTTGACAATTTTAACACCAGCCATCTTCTTGAGGAAGCTTCAGGTGATGGTCTCTCCCCTCAGACTGCCTCAGGCACTCCTCCTTCTTTGTGTCAAGTAACTGTTGACTGTAAGTTAGGGATACTGCAGACTGTGTGGAGGGCAGTGTCTGCTGTGAGTCACTGAGGAACACCTGGTTCTGTAGGTGGTTAACCCATCTCAGCCAGTACAAGACCAACCTGGCATGGCGTCTTGCCTTCTGGTGGCCATGGCCGACCTCAGCTCAGGCTCTGCTCTGCTGTGCCACTCCATCTGTCGCCCCGTGTGTGCTGCTCAGGCCGAGGCCTGTGTGGTCTCTCTGAGTTTTCCTTCTTCTGTCTTCTGTCCTTGAGGATTTTCTCCCCTCCTCTGTGATGCGTGCTCTACTTTCCCTATACTTCCAGCCAGAAAGAGGGCAAAGTTTCTGTCATTTCAGTGGCTGATACCCACAGCTCTGTAACTGGAGCCCATATTCGGGGTCCAGGAATCATGCTGAATGCTTCTCCAACCATGGCTGCTTCTCATCAGCGTGCTCTTGCTGTTGTTCAGGGTCTCAGGTAGAATGGTCACTGTGCTGCTTTTCTAGAAGTTATAGGTTGTCAGTGGGGAGGGGTGGACTGTAGGAAATTGTATTGCCATTGAGGAACTGGGAATTATCTAGAACCCTTATATTAATAAATTAGAAATTTGCTTCTGTGAAGAGCAAAACAGTGACAGGGTAGCAGGAGAACAACATGATTCTGAAAGTGTTTAAATACCTTTTGTTGTCATGGA
The DNA here is from genome assembly GCA_004027595.1 of Dinomys branickii. Classification (NCBI taxonomy): domain Eukaryota; kingdom Metazoa; phylum Chordata; class Mammalia; order Rodentia; family Dinomyidae; genus Dinomys; species Dinomys branickii. The sequence goes on from PVLD010010620.1 coordinate 11,150, forward strand.
AATAATGTTTATATAGTCAAATAAATTACACGAGAGTCTGCACAAGATAGAATGTTAGAAATTCAGGGTTGGATGATATTAAAAGTTATAAATCTAACCTTGCCATGCTACTTATCATGTAGATCTCACATGTCCTGAAGTCTGGACATAGTTCATGTTGTTACATTGCCCAACCCCAAACCTAAACATTGGACATTTTGTAAAGGAGAGAACCCAAGCAAGTCTCTAAGTAGATATTTGTTGCATTGAATTTAACAGGTAAGTCAAATATAAATTTCATTTATTTTGGGTCAGGGACAAAAATTAACATTTAATTGTTGCTATTTCTGATTTTAGAAAGTGTTACGAGAAGAATTAAAAGGATTTAAATTGAGATGCTCTGTTTTTACAAGAATATTAACTAAAATTAAAAACAAATAGTATAATTAATCTCAAATTTGCAAGACTTGATACTGGTTATAGTGGTGGAAGCAATCAAATTGGTTACTGAAATATGTTTTTAGCACATTAATTAAAATATGAGATTTATAAAAGGTCAAATATTTGGGAATATCTCAGAGCCCTTTGCCAAGATCTCCCCATTATAAGATATTTTGCATTTGTACTTAACAGTCTTTTAAATACACGTATCTTTGGTAATGTTGCTTCCATGTAGAGTATAAAGAGCACACCTACCGTCTCTCACTGACTACATAGGTGACGAGCACTTATCCACTGTCAGCCTTGATTACTGACCTCATCTAACACTTCAGTTATTTGAATAACACTTCTTGAATGCCTCCAGTGTGCCAGGCAGTAATTTAGATGCTGCAGGTGTAGTGTCAGGGTGGGTGCTGGGAGAGATGTCAACCAAACGCCAAGTACACAAACAGGTAAAGATTCCAAAGAGTGAGGTAAAGATTCCTGTCTTGGTTACTTTTCTGTCGTTGCTGAGACAAAATACCCAACACCCAAAATGAAGGAAGGAAAGGTTTATTTAGCTTACAGTTTGTGGAGGTTTTAGTCCATACTTGGATGTCTTAAAGGCAGAGGGCACATGGCAGAGGGCAAACTGTTTAGGGCAGCAGAGAACAGCAAAAACCAACTAGCCAAAGGGAGGAATGGCTGCAAGCAGCCTCCTTTTCTCCCCTACATTGTAAACAACCTACCCCCACCCAGGGGGTGTGTAGCTCTCACACAATCTCCATGCCCTCCTCTTCCACAGGCTCAGGATGTTTACAAAGTAAGCACCCCAGCTTCCTCCTGAGTCACTCAGCTAAACCTCTAGATTCCCCAAGTTGACACAATGTATCAACCATAACAATTCCAAAGAGTGGGGCTGGGTATATAGCTCAGTGGAATAAGCGCCTGCCTAACAAGCTCAGGGTCCTGAGTTCAATCCCCAGTACCGCCAAAGAAACAAAAAACAAAACAAAAAAACAATTCCAAAGAGTGAGGTCCAGGCTGAAGGGAGCAAGCAGGGTGCTGTGCTACAGAGGTATAGGCTGTGTGAGCGTCGCACGCTGCCGACTGCTGCCCTGGAGTTCCGACTGGGTCTTACTCTAGCTCAGCATTGGTGCCCTTTAAGGACCTGGCAAGTGGTGCGATCAGCGATGGAAAGAGACTCTGAAACAGCTGCAGGCTTGATGTACCGGGAAGACAGAGGGATGAAGAGCGGGTGGAAGGCTGAGTGAGCAAGGGCGGGGCTTACAGAAGTCCTCACACTTGAGTCATTGGGACTTGTTAAATATAACAAGGACTGAGTTTATTCGTGGTCATTTGCTACAGTCAAACTGACCTTAGATTTGAAAAAATGTCATCTTCACATAACCTCCTCTGCTCTTGTTCCCATGGTTATTCCCAAGTGGGACATGCTCTGCCTCATTTCTTCCTGCCCCTCTCCTACTCCACTTTTAGAAGTGAAACTTGAACCTAATATCTCCCTGAGTCCTTCATGACCACTCCAGTGTGCTCTTCACTTTTCTGTATCTCTAGCCACTCACTCACTGAAAGTCGGGTCCTGAGGACAGTTTTCTAAGTAGCAGGCCCTACGCTAAGCATGGACAGATGAAGGAAAGCACTGTCTTTGCCCTTTGAGATCCCATCATTTAGTGACGAAGAATGATGGCTGCACCGCCACCTGGGAACTCATTCCTATGAGCAGGTCCTTGCGGATGGGCACGATGGATGCTGAAACCAGTGAGAAGTGAAGAATGTTGATCAGCAGCCCCATGGAGGAAAACTACTTCTGCTTGAGTAGTGTCAAAAGATGAGCAGGAATTTGTGACATGGGAAAAGGCTATCTCTGACCCCAGGTCTGAATATGCAAAGACGTCTAGACCTGAGTAGGCATTTGTGGAAGGTTTCAGATCAGCACCAGAAACTTGGGCAGTAAGTGACAGGGGATGCTGCAGGGGCTGTCATACCCTGCCAAGGAGTTTGGACTTTATGGTGTCACCACTAACCCTGACATATCCACTTCACTGGATTGAGAAGTAGAGTAAAAGATTGCTCCTGGGCATGTCTGGGTGGGTTGTGCAGACCGGGCCTTGGGTCCCATCCGTGGTTCCTCTCTGGCTCTGTTTGCTGACTGCCGTGAACTGAGTAGCTTTGCTTTCCCAACACCTTTTTCACCATGGTGCTTCTGCCTGGGAGCCAGCTGACCACAGGGTGAACCCCCTTCAAATGTGAGCCAAATTAAACCTTTCCTCCTTTACGTTGTGAACATTGAATATTGTGTCCAGCATTTTAAAAGCTGACAAATAGAGAGTGCAGCTTCGGAGTGACTCAGATGCACAAGTAAACAGCCAAAATAGTGAGCAAGAGGAGCCAAAGGAACCCAGGGCCTGTGAAGTGTATAGAGGTGGGGGACGCCTCATTCTCAGCTCACTTGTAAAGTTCCACTTGGTCCTGCTTGGATCCCTGTCCTCCTAGCCCCTCTGCTTTTCCTCTGCAGCCCCTCCATCCTCTTCATTAGTGCTTTGTCATGGGTTGGAGTCCAGCTGTGTCCCCACAACACAGGATCCTTTTTAGGAAAGGGGAGGGGGCTTAGGAGCTATGGGAGGCAAATGGGAGATTGTGAACATTCTTCATGATACTTGTGCATTGTATACCTTATCTTCTATATGTTAGTGTATGTTGTACACTGAACTTAAAAATATATTTTCAGTGAATGTTTTAAGACTAAGTCTTTAGACATTGGTACATATGAAGGAATGTTTTCAAGAAAGAATTTTACTTTGTTATACTGGTATTTTCAAAGGCAAAATACAAACTTTCTGGAAGCCAACCTCTGTTTGAAAAACTTATTTTTAAATGACTTCTGTTGTGGTGTCAAAATTGGTAAAATTTCACACGCCAGCATTGTGTCTTCTGTCACAGACCTCATCACTCATGGTGAAGAGATGTTGAGATTTGGATGCACCTGCCACCCCAGCTACCCAGGAGGCTAAGGCTGGAGCTCAGGGTCAGTCTAGGTAGATGAGAGAGAGAGAGAGAGACAGAGAGAGAGAGACAGAGACAGAGACAGAGAGACAGAGAGAGACAGAGACAGAAAAGAAAAGAAGGAGGAGGAGGAGGAAGAGGAAGAAAGGGAGGGAGGGAGGGAGAGAGGAGAGAGAGAGGAAGAAGAGGAGGGAGAGAAGGAGGAGAGTGGGGAGAAGAGGGAAAGGGAAATCGGGTGTGCTTGCAACCAGAAGGAAATGTGTTTTGGAAAGCAGGCCCAGGATGCTCCCTGTGCTCCTAACTCAGCAGCATCTGAGCCAAGCATGCTCATGTCAGTGCATGGGATACACGCTGCTGGGGCAGAGGGAGGCTCGAAGATTGCCAGAGCTCAGCTTCCTTCCTGATATCCATGCACTGCACCAATGCAGAAGCACTGAAGTCCAGAGCTGTGTGGCTACACATTTATCTCCCTCAGATACTTGTCATATCTCAACACTCCTTCCCTCTCCAGACCCACACACAGAGGTCATACAGCCAGTGCCCTGCCTGGGACCCTTCCCAGACCCACACACAGAGGTCGTACAGCCAGTGCCCTGCCTGGGACCCTCCCCAGACCCACACACAGAGGTCGTACAGCCAGTGTGCTGCCTGGGACCCTCCCCAGACCCACACACAGAGGTCGTACAGCCAGTGCGCTGCCTGGGACCCTCCCCAGACCCACACACAGAGGTTGTACAGCCAGTGCCCTGCCTGGGGTTCACTGCGAGTGTCCCCCTGGGATCCTAAGTGACTGTGACATTCTGGGAGGAGGGTAAGGAAACAGACACAGTGCAGAGGCCTTTCAAAGAGAAAAATCGTGTGCTCCTGGGCAATGCTGATGGGTGGATTGCCGTGAAACTTCCACCAGAACGCTATATATTATTATATGGCTTGTTCATTTCTCTCTTTTTTTTTACATTGTCAACATTTATTTGTTTTCTTAGATATCTTAGTTGACTCTGAAACCAATCATGAGGAAAGTGGGTGGCAGGTGGAATATCTTTTCATGGAGCTGTGACTCAATCAGATGGCTGTAAACCTATTGTAGTAGAAACCTTTCCAGTACTTGTAGCCAACTATTTAACATGCACAGGCATTTGGGGAAATCTGTGAGCACGTTTCTAAAACAGTTTAGGAATCTGTGGACCCTTGTCCTTTGGAAAGTGAGTTGCCTTTGTAAGCAAAGTTTGGCATGTTTAAAAACTGATTAAATTAATAATTCTCTATACTCTGCTCATTACCAAGTAAAGTATAACTTAAGTCTCAGATCTAACCCTATTTAAAATAACAGCAGTGGCATATTTTCACCGAGGCCAGGACAGTGACCAAAACCTCAGTGCGCAGGGAAGCCAGTGTCAGTCCTGTCTCTGGCTACTGTCCCTGCCTGTTTTTCCTGTCTCCGTGGAAATAAGAAATGAGCTAGGTGTGCCACGTGTGAGGTTCAGGGTTGCTGTGGTTGGGTTGGTTGGCAGTGTCCTCCAGAGGCCCCTGTGTGGACAGTGTGGCTCTAGTTCTGGGATGGTTTGGGGACCTCAGAGGCAGGGACTGGTTGGGGAAGTCCTCAGATGTGACTGGGACTGTGTGTGTCCTGGTTGCCATGCAGGCAACCGCTCCGCTGGCCCCACCTCTCAGCCACCATGTTCTGTATCATGATGGGCCCAGGAGAGGGGAGCCAGGTTCCCAGGGATGAGACCTCTGCACCCAGGGCAGACAGAACTCTTTCCTCCTTGGAGGGCTCCTCTCAAGGATGACAGTACAGTGACAGGAAGCTGGGCAACACATGCCGTCAGTGCTTCTTGCAAGATGCCTTTGCAGAGGCAGCGCGAGACTTGGTTGTGGGGCTGGGATTTGGTGTGACACTTCAGTGTGGTGGTGGGTGATGTGTAAGCCTCTCTGGCTACAGTTTCTTCATCAGGATACTTGGCTTAATATCATCAAATCCCAAATCCGTGAGAATGGAGAGAGGGTACGTGGAGTCCTGGCATTGTGCCTGGGACATTGTGTGTGCTGTGCACAAGGCAAAGACTTTACACACAATTTTATTTGATCTTGAAAACCAGAGGGATGCATGAAGCAAGGGTTATTGTTGTGCTCATTTCTCAGGTAAGCAAGCAAGGTCCCAGCGAGTCAAAGCTTCTTGCTGAGGGTCACCAGCAAGTGAGATAGTGGCACTGGTACTCCAACCTGTTCTCTGACTCAAGTTTTCCAACTTCAAGCTGTCAGGATTGGTTTTCTCTGCATTTTCCAACTGTAGATAGATTTCTGAGATTAAAAGAATTAGATTTTATCTTCTCATCTCTCTGCAAAGAGGTCCAGTTCCCTGCCAGTCCTCTCCTCAGGCTCTCCCAGCCCTGTGCCTCGCACTGGCTGGCTGAATCCCCTCCTCCCTCCCACCTGTGCCACCTGCCAGGAATCATCTGAGGGGGCCTCCGGGAGGAAATGAGAATGCACTCGGGGTGTGGGAGTTGGGCTGGTTACTCTCAAGACCCACCTCAAAGCCTGCTGATGCAGCTCCAGAATCCAGCTCCCACGGAGGGTTTGTCGGGGTGTTAGAGGTAGGGAGGCATGGGCTAAGGAGTGCCCTGTCCTTCCACACTGCAGGAATGCGAGGTGGGGCGCACAGAAACCCACGGTACCAGCATCTGGCAGATGAGTCTACGCCCTGCCACAGTCTGCCTCTGTTGTTCTGCAACAGGACCTTTTGCTCTTCCCGCCCACTGCAGGCCAGCCATGGGCCACAGCATCAGCTTCAAGCCCCCTGAGCTGGACACTGAAGGAGCTCTCCCTCCTGCAGGACCTGCGTTCAGTATTTTGTCAGTGTGGTGACGCTGACCAGTATACCTCCCTCTCCCAAGACATTGCCGTGACAGTTGTATGCTCATCTAGTAACAAGTTTGTATTTATTAATAATTCACATTTCCTCTAACGAAAACATTTGGGAAATTCTTCCATTTATCTTCTCAAAAATATAGCCTGCAAACATCACACTTGTTACAGCATGTAATCAGAAAACACCCGGGCTGCTCCTCAAGGTTCTGTGCAGATGTCGAGTGCACAGCCATCTTGGGGTGCCTGGGGGGTCAACATGCCCTGAGCAAAGGAATGCAGGAGCCTACTTTAGCGTCATTCTGAAGAATGCAGTAGCATGTTTCCCAGAGAGGTGGACTTAGAACCATAATTAAACAGGTACAGTTCCTAAAGCCAGTGCTTCATAAATGCTAACAAGTCAACAATGCACATAAATAGGAAATGGACTTTGAAGTACGTTTTTAGTCTAGAGACCCAAATTCTTCACCTATGTCCTTTAAGGAAATGTGCAATTTTCTATACTTGATTGGCAGGGGAAGGAAAAGACTCTTAGCTGTCCACACACTCAACTTTAAAGCTGCGGGTGCACAGAGAGAGCTCCCAGTGTCTCCACCAGTGCAGCCCAGCCACTGCCTGGTGCTTGGCTCAGGTCTGAGTGAAGGTGGAGGCTGAGGGACCCTGGCGGCCACATCTACCTGTGACATCCCCACTTTAACGTGGCTCACTGCCTCAGTGTGGTCTGCAGCAAAACCCAGCCTGGCCAGGGCCCCTTCTGTTCATCTCCACTCACCGCACCCCAGAGCGGCTCAACAGGGAGCCCCACTGCTCCTCTTCTGCTTTGTTGAGACAATGTCTGTCCCTCCTCAGCTGTGATCTCTTGCAGGATGCCTCTCAGGCTCTGTGCCTCTCCTCACCATCGAGCTCACTGCCGCTCCTTCGGCTCCTGTCTCTGGACCTCATCACTGTACTCATTACAGTGCGGTGCAATTCTCAGGTTTTTTTTTTTGGTCCTTTCCCCCTACTAAGTATGATAGTGAATTTCTTGAGGACCATCTTGCCTATTGCTGTCATTTCCAGAGCTGGTTGTAAGTTTGGGTTTTGGACTTGCTTGAAGATAAGGACAGTGAAGTTAGTCAGCCCCATGTAGTGAAGATGGATATTATGGTAAAAATCACCATGTGTATCAGCAAATAAAACCCAGCAGGAAAATAACACCTGGTTTCAAAGAGATACAGCTCCACCTTTGAAGAAATGCTTTATGAAGTTGGCCCAACTTTACGTTTTTACACAAGATGGTATAAAGCTGACTAAAAAAGGTTCATATCTACTAAAAGTTGCTCAAATGCTTCAAATAAAACCTATATCCTAGAAAACCCTGAAGAGCTCGAAGTCTCTAGGGGAAGCCCCACATATGTGAAATGAATGCAGTACAGTTCATGTCTCATGAAACACTTCTCTTTTGAATTTGGAGAAGAAGTTACAAACTCTTTGTATGTAACATTTAAAAAGACAAGAACCATAGAATAAGAATTGCCACATCCCACCTCGGTACAGCAACAAAGGAACCATCAGTCAGTCTGAAGTGAGGGGGTAGCAAAACAGCAGTTTCTTAATTAAAATAGAACACTTCCCCCAAATCTTTGGTCTTCCTATGTTCAGCTAAAAAATATGTATAATTATTAGACTCTCTTGAGAATGTGTCTTTTCATGGATTTAGGCAAAAAGTATTTAAGAAAACACTTTCTTGTCTACAACTTGGTTTAGCAGACGACTTTTCCTTAGGTGCCAACTGCTCTCACATGCATGAAATCCTCTGAAACTGAGTTTGATCAGAGAAAGTGTTTCAGCGTTTCAACTTTTATTTTGGAAATCATTTGATTAAGAACCAGAGCTCTGGGTCACACAACTTTGGTTTAATTTATGTGGGGCATGGAGGCCCCACAGCCCTCAAGGGTGTGGGATCCATGAGCATGGACTTTACCTAAGACCTCACTCTGGGAGGTCCACGTGACTTCCAGGGCACCCTCTAGGGGCCAAACTCTCATGCACAGACCTTTGAATGCCACGCAGCCTCCAAACCAGAATGAGGGGCTTATAAAAAAGTAAAACATATAATATTTATTCCAACCAATGTGGGGTTAGCAGGAGCTTCATGGCCTCAGGACTTAAAGGACAAGCTCTAATCCACTCTCTGCATGGATAACACAGTGTTCCAGCTGCCCTCACCTTCTCAAGGTGCCACCATCCCAGGCTGGTCTCCAGCCATTGCTGCACTTCCTGGCTCCAGGTGACAAGTGCCCCATTTATCTCGTGCTTCTTTCTAGGCTCTTTGTCCAGGAGAATGTGTCCACCATACTCTAGATAGGACAGTTAAGAGAATAACTTGCAACCACTCCCCAGCTCCCTCTTTGACTAAAACCATTTGGTAACAAACATTACATATAATGACCCATCACACAAAACAACTTTTATTTCCCCAGGTATTGTTCCCCAGATATTATTCTTAAATCATTGACATAGTAAAAAAACCAGAGTTCTCTAAATGATAATAGGAGATGGACTTATATTTCCTGATATACAAATAAATACTATTCTAGTTACCATAGCATAGTCCTTTCCATGAAGTGTCTTGTATTCATCACTTTTCTGTTGCTAGGACAAATGCTGAATATGCACAATTAAAGGAGGAGAGAGTTATTTTGGTTAATGGTTTAGGAGGGGTCAGTCCATGGTCAGCTGGCTCCAAGGCAGAAATAGCAAGATGGGAGTGTGTGGCTGAGGAAGGCCGCTCACATGGTGGCAGCAAGGAAATGGAGCCAGGGAAGAGCCAGCATGGAGGGGTCCCCAAGGCCCCAAATGGCCCCCAGAAACACGTAGCAGTTTGTTTTACTAATCCCTGAGATATTTCTCAAGCCAAGCAGGTTGACTGTCATGGTTAACTGGAACATCTCTGTGATGACTCAAGAGTGCTGTCATTATCTCAGAGCTCCTTGACCAAATCTGCAGTACACAAGAACAGTTAATCACTTTGAAACAGCGTCGGGGCTGGCCAGACGATCAAGGACATGCAGTGATATTGTGAAATGACCTTACCTGCAAAGGAAATGCCTCTGGTAAGGAAACTTAGCCAGGTCAGTTTCATTAAGGACTCTAAACGAACAGAGATCATGCTAATTAAAGATGTTTTTTAGGAACTAGTGATCCAGTTGTGAAATTTTCCTGCTCTCTGGCATTCCAGAGAGAGAGAGTACATTACTTGGCTGCCTCTTAGGGCTGATTAGGTTTCAGATGACTCTCAATCTGTATTTCTGTCTAAAAAAGGAGACCAGTGGTGATGTTCTGGGGAGCTGGGCTGCTGCTTACACCATCACAGAGACGAATGAAGCATCTAACGTGATTGCATTTTGAATCCCCTTTCTACCCAGCCTTTGCCCTTAGTCTCATGTTTGTCCAGTGTTACGGCCACAGGGAACCCATGTGATTTGTATTCACCTCTCAGGCAGCCCCATGCACTTCACACTGCCTGTGCTGTTTTGTGCTCACACTTGGGGCGTACGGGATGGATGTACTGCCATGATCTGAAGAGTGCTGATTTTAAGGTTTGCATTTTGTAGGTGTCACAGGTGTCTGTGTCATAAACACCTCCATGCACTCACTATTTTTGCTTGGGTTTTTGAGCAGTAGTTCAGTACTGACTAGGCCGAAGTGAGGGACGCGTTTATGACCTTGAGCTTGCACAGCCATGCGCTGCTCCGCAAGGGTGGCATCTGCTTAGCACATCGCTACCAGTGTGTCACACCATACCGAGAGCACTGAGAATCTCTGCCGTTTTCTCCAGGTCAACATGTGTGGAATGATGCTCTATTGCATCTCTCTGATGATCAGTAAGGCTGAAGATCATCCCCAGGGTTTCCTGTTATGAATTGTACCTTTTACAATCCTGATTTCTCCCTTTCAGTCATCATGAAAGGTTAGCAATGAACAAAGCTTGTGGCAGAGCTTGCTCAGCAATGAGGTGTTCAGAGTGAGGAGCCCAGGAGCAGAACGGGCTGGGCTGTGCCAATGCAGCATTGTGAGTGCTGCCCGACAAACTCCAGTGCATTGTGTGGATGTATGGATGGGTGGATGGGTGGATGGACATGCTCCAACAGGGTGTCACATGGAGTTCTGGGGGTGTGTTTTGGCTGAACGATGGAGATGCCTTTCTCTGGGATGCATGGCCCGGTTATGTTCCATCTGGGAATATAACCCCTGCTCTTGGCACAGTGGCAACCTGGGGCTGGGAAAGGAGATCATTTTCTCAGGGTCTTACGTACTGTGTGTGCTGTGTGGCTACAAAGGTGAAGTGGTATGTAGGGAGATGTCTCCTCACCTGCCACTTATTTCGTGTTGACCATCAACTCCTCTCTGCTCAGACATTCTCTGGCCTCCTATGGTGGCACTGATGGGAGGAGGCAGACTGCACAGTCTGGAAGCACTGTTCCCACCCCCGGGAGAAGCCTGAGGCTGGGCTGGTTGTATCTTTTCCCATTTGTTTGGATCACTCAGAGGGTGTGTTCTAGTGCTGACAGAGTGCTCAGGTTCTAACATCGAGCTCAAAATATTTGTGGGTAACTTTGTCAGTGTTGGAAGATTTGCTCCTTGATTCTACTTTCCATTTAGAATGGGTGCACACAGTACAAACATCATTGTATTTAGACAAGAAATCAGGGCACATCTTAATGCCATGCTGCTTGGTTTATCAATAGCTTAACTGATGAAATGTTTACAATATAGGCATTGCTTTTTACTTATTTTTTAATTCAGTCTGATTTGATGGGAGGATCTGTCTTGGCAGTCTAGGGAACATTTGGAGGCGCAACTTCCTCAACATTGCATGTCACTGGACTCCCCCCCCCCCGTGTGTGTGTGTGTGTGTGTGTGTGTGTGTGTGTGTTCAGAGGAGGAAGTTTTCACTTGAGGAAGGGGTCCATTTTTAAGGTGGCAGGTTATTTTGGTTTTCTCATTGTTTTAGTTACTTTTCTCTCATTGCTGAGACAAAATATCTGACACCCAAAATTAAAGAAAGAAAGGTTTATTTAGCTCACAGTTTGTGGAGCTTTCAGCCCATACTTGGCTGGTTCCAAGGCAGAGTGGCACATGGCAGAGGGCGACAGTTCATGGTGGTGCAAGATAGCAAAAGTAGCAAGAACAAAAAGGGGGCAAGAGCAAGCCTCTTTCCCTCTTTCATATTGTATGCAAACCACTTATACCCATGAATCAATCATAAAATCTAGAAGCCACCGCATGACTGCATGAGGCTTCAGGGAGGGGAAGGGACACCCAGACACAAACCATGACACCCATCATACAGTGGCAATCGCAGCATATGTCATAATGATGGTTATCTTGTGAAAGGGCTGGGGACTGTCTTCAACCCCCTAAGTCATCTCTGGAAGTGCTGGCATCATTCTAGATAAAGCACCAATGTGTGTGTGCCCTGCTACAGAGCAGCAGATTGGTAGAGACCTATGGGGAGAGAGGAACCACAGCCAGAACTGAGTCCAAAAAGGGTGTGGACACCAAGCCTTTGGAGGAAGCTGCTTCTTGGCATTGGTGAGCATCACAGCAGGCCAGAAGGGATGGGGCTGGCCCAGTGGGAGTCACTTACCCTGCTTCTGTGACAGTCAAGACCAGGAGTTAGGGCCAGAGTAAGGGCACTGGGGTGACTCAGCTCCTCCTGGCAGCTCTGTCCCTGGGATCATCCTTGGTATTAAAGATTATAAGGTGAATCCTAATCTCCTTTGTAGCTGGGCCATATGCTGAAGGCCTTTTTATTTCTGGATTAAGTCTCTTTCCAAATGGGAAGAGCTTAGGGACTTCAGTGGGTAAGAACCAGGAAAGGGGCCTCACCCCTGCCTTACAGGTCTGTGGAGTGGGAATGCGAGCAGAGGCAAAGCCTCCTGCAGCAAGGCAGGGGGACTGCAGTGCTGCCAGTGGGCAGAGAGGGAGAGAGGCATGCTGGGCAGAGGTGGGAGCACGAGTATAGGCAGAGTCAGGGCCCTCCTGGGATGTGAACTTGGGCGTGTCTGGGAGGGTGCTTGGGTTGGCCTATAGCTGGGCGGTAGGTGTGACGGTTTTCCTGTCACTTCCGACAATCTGGAGTAGTGACTTCTCTGCTGAGAGCTCTGGGGATGCTCCTGGGATGGCTTTGTTTCTCATGAGAATGACAGAGGCTCTGTCCTTGACATTTCCTTAGTCATGGGCTGAAATTTGTGACTCAGCCCAATGAGCCCTCTTCTCCTCTGTCCAACCCCAACTTAGGCTCTGCCATCACTGGGTCGACCCAACAAGGGCCCCACTGAGTCGCCAGTGGGGAGTTGGGGGGAAAGGAGACACTGGAGCTGACTCTAGAGGGTCCGTAGTTAGGAGAGGCCCAGGCGGGGTTCGAGTCCAAATACAAGGGCAGGAGCAGGCGAGAGAGAAAACTCTGCTCAGGTGTGTGAGCTCTGAAGACAGACACCAGCAGTGCCCCCTTGCTGGCAGGAAGGGACAGCAGCTGCGCGGCCGTCATCTCAGCACTCTGGGAGGCTGGGGCGGGAGGGCTGCAAGTTCCGTACCGGCCTGAGCAACTTAGTGACTTGGTGAGACCCTGCCTCAGAAAGTAAAAAGTAAGACAGGGCTGGGAACACAGCTCAGTGCGAAGGCCCTGGGCCCAGCCTCCAGTACTGAAGGAAAGTGGGGAGGGGCTGTCGTTAGCATTTCAGTGAGACAGTTGTTGGCTATTTGTGTCTCACTGTCCACCATTTAAAAATGACTGAGTTATTCTTGGGTGATGGTTCTACTGAGAATTGTTAAATTAAAACTGAAATAGCCAGGGGATTATTTTACATGTTTATAAAATGTTTCTAAAGTGTAGTGATTAAAATGCTATGTAATCAGGAATCATTGATTCTTAACTCTTTTATCGCTGACATATATTATTAAAGTCCCCCTGTTTAAAATATTGTTTAAATATATAAAATATCATTTAATTTTTACTTCATTCTTAAAAATAATTTTATTGTATATCATTTCAACTATAACATCCTCTCCTCTCATTAAACATTCACATGGTCTCCTCTAAGACCTAAATCCTGACTCTGTGAGCAGGCAGACTGGTATACATCACAGGTGCAGTGCTGGTCTCACAACACTTAGCTAATATTCCATATTAAGGAAACATGGAGGAGGAAACTATATGTATATTTTTTTGGTACCGGGAATTAAACTCAGGACCTTGCACTTGCCAGGCAGGTGCTTGTGCTGCTGAGCTATCTTCCCCAGCCCAGGAAACAATATTTTGGTACTTCAACTGGACAAGTTCTCAGGGAAGGTGGTCCTTTCCCACATGGGACACTGCTCTGACTCCAGGAATATTCAGTGGGTCCTAGTCCATCTCTAAGGGCACAACAAGCACATTTTGCATCTCGAATCTACCTGCACACTCAGGCTGACTGAATAACCACAGCCAAGCTCATCTTAACAAATGGTGGCACTGACTGCCTGTGTTGGGTTGGAGGCTGGGCCTGTGCATGTGCTCCGTGTGGGAAGGACAGCCTGTCAGTGCAGAGACTGCGTGCGATTTTTCTGAGGCCATCTTCATGGCCGTGGAGGGCAGTAGGGACCTGATCTTTGTGTGGTATCTGCTTTGCATGTGGGAAAACTGAGGAAACAAAATCGTGGGAATGCTTTGTCCTTGTGGTTATTGGGCCATCTGTCTGCAGCACTGACAAGCTGGAAAACTTTCTTTTTACCTTGTCATTAGTAGCTGTTCATGGGAGCAAGAGGACAAGGCTAGGAGGACAGTAAGGTGCAAGACATGCTGGTCTTCATGCATTTCTCTGTGGACAGGTGCGGTGCACCTGAGGGCCATTCCCTCTCCCCTCGAACTCCAAATACCAGACTCCGAGGAGGAGGCAGCTTTCACACTGGCCCAACACACAGCTGCCCTGCAAGGGTGCTGAGGACACTGCTGTCTCAGCTGCCTGGTGGTCACAGCGCGGCCGGACCGGCGCCATGCTGGAGTGTGCTTGGTCCTGGGCTGTGGTGGCGCAGGTCCCAGTGGTGCTGGGTGGGTGTGAAGCCCTGCCATTGGCTCTATGCCAGCCCCTTTGACCACAGCAGGAAGAGCGCTGCTGAGGGTTCCGAGAGGACATCAGGCCCGGTGTGACCCTGGCAGATACGTTCGCTGTGTGGTGAGACCCAAAGATGAATGTGGTCCACGAAAACGAACAACCTGAGAAAGCATGGTAAGAAGAAGACACCCCTTCCTAACTCGCTAAGAGATTAACCTGCCAAAAAGCTACTGTCTCACTCTTTACTTCTCTATTTCTGTTAGTGAGCTTTGGAAAGGCAATTAGAAGTTTGCTATGGATGAAGAGAAAAACCCTGATTTATCAAAAGGCTCTGGGAAAAATAACACAGAGGAGTCTGGTTCTTGTGCAGAGGACACTGCGATGGTAGAAGGTGTTTGCAGTTCTTCATTGGGGCTCCTGTGTATGCACGACCAGACGCCAGGACCTGGATTGCTTCGTGATCTAGGACCTGCGCATCTTGTCAGTTAGTGTTTTTGCGTGGGAGCTGATCTCACCCTCATCTTGCTGCCAGGCAGTGGCTTCTCATTTATTTTCTGGGCCTCACCGCTCTCTCAGCCTCCGTTCGTACCACCCTGAGGTCTTCATGGAGCCTGGTAGGAAATGTCTGAGGAAAGTCAGAAGCGCTTTGGTTGGACATCCATCATCACACCTCAGGAGCTTCCAAGCAATGCCATAGTCAGGAAGTGGCTGTTTCTATCGTGGGGTGTAAGGTAGCTTGAAATAGTCAACTTATTAAACAGTGCGATTTGCCTTGAGAATCACATTTTTCTTTCTAATAAATCTGTACTTGCTGTTTTTCTATCAGTCTCTGATATTACAAGTTAGAATTGCAAAAATATTTCATAAAATAGAATGCAATTCATTTGCTATAATAAGATCAGCTTTAATTTAGTTTCAGTGCAGTGAAAAATATAATGAAAGTCTAACTTCAGAATATAGTCTGGAGAAATGTGCTGTCAATAGCAAGAAGAGATCATAACCTTTTGAAGATATAATAAAATATTTCATTTCTCACTGAAATTATTTGTGGGCTTTAAAAATATTCTTTGATAATAAAAAGTGTCACAAAGTTAGCTTGTGGGCTGATTTTGAAGCATCATCCTAAGAATAATTTAATTAGTATTCAGATGAGTGGGAGCATATACTGGGATGTTATCACCAAGCCCAAGAAAGATGCCTGCTGCAGGCCTGATTACTTTGTATTCACCACACTGGGGCTGGACCAGGTTGCACTTATAGAACTAAGCATCCTGTCATTGTTTAGAATAATGGGAGAAGTGCATGGTGACAGCTATGGCTTTCCATCCAGTGGCACAAATGGGAATAACTGGGGGGAATTCATAAGACCAAAAGAAGATGAATTCTGACCCAGTGGGTTATCAGATGGTCAGAACGTGGTATGGAAAAGTTTGTTCTTTATTCTTTCCAAGACATAACTCTTTCAATATTCCAATGGGATCCTAAAGTAAGTACACATCGGTTGTAGGCCGCTATCAGTCAGCCTGGGTTGTGTAGTGAGGAGCGACTCCATGGCCTCAGCTGCTTGTGCCGGCCATGAGTAATACTGCTTGCTGCCCATGTGCACGGCAAGCTGGCACCGTGGTTGGAGGCCCAGGTGGCTAAGTGCCATCCCCACCCACACGTCTAGCACTTTGGAGGCAGGGGAGGGGTAGGAGCACATGCTTGTCTGGAACTTCCCCTGTGGTGTCTTTGAAGCCAGTAGAGAACCCCACAAATGCAGATCTGCCTCTAGCCATGGAAGAAGCCCTCTGGCTAACCTCAGGGGCCACTGATGGACAGATGTCCTCCCAGTCTAAGGACATCATTATCAGAGAGGTGGGAGAGGAACACTAGCATTTATAACATTTCTATGATGTCTGTAAAGTGTGCTTATGGCTACAGGCTAGAAATAAATGCTTATACCCTCAAGTAGTGTGCTTTCTAAAGGGGGAGGTGAGCCGATAATTAATTACATGAGGCCAGGTAATGATATCTGGTTAAAGGGAAAACAAATCATAAATATCAAAGCCAGGTAGCAATAGAGGACAGTCATGTGCTTCACACTAAACTTGAGCCTGCAGGCACTCCTCCTCAGGTGCTGCGTGCTCTCCCCTGAGCTCATCTTTGTACAGGAATGAGGTCTGTATTGTCCGGGGACTGTGAGGGTTCGCAGTGCAGTGGTTGCCTAGTGCACCCAAGGCCTTGGCTTCCAACCACAGAACTACAAACAAAAAAGGAAGGAAGGAGGAAGGGCAGGGGAGAGGGCGGGGAGAGGGGGAAGGAAAGGAAAAAGAAAAAGAGAAAAAATACACAACAAGAAGATGTGAGCAATATTCTAATGCAGCAGTCCCTTAGCTCCTGAGCTTCAGTCTACGTTTCTGGTCATGACCCAGCTAGACGAGAACCGACTCAGGTTTCTCTGTGAGGTCAGCATGAACCGCACTGCTGAATTTGCCTGGTTCTCCTCCATGTCAGTTTATGACCAGAGTCATGGGGAAAGTGCAGTTCATGAGCTGAGGCGTCGCTCTCTGTCTTTTGAACAAATTGAAAACAGTTCCTCTGTTACTGCATACCAATGCCCGCGTTCCCAGTGTGCTGTCTGTCATTTCTCGAGGCTGGTGTCATTGCTCAGGCTTGCCCTTAAATCTTCAGAAACCTTAAGTCAAAAACTTCCTCGACCAGAGATGGTCTCTGTCATAAACGAGTGAAGATTATGAGTACAAAATTAGAAAATATGGAAGGCAGGAATGAATAAATCATAAAGAAACAGAATTTTCATGAAGTAGGACATGATGGTGTGACGTGTCAGTTTGAATTGAGGATATTTAGTAAAGTGCTGACACGGATTCACCACTCAGTCCTCCCGAGAGCCGGGCTGTTCTTTTCTAGTCCACGGACATGGGTGCTGCGGCATGGGAGTGAGTGACCTGTCCCGCTGCACACATGGAGAGGAGAGCCGGGATGGAGTGGCTCAGGCTCCTTAACCCCGATGCTCATTCACTTGCTTTCTTTCCTCTCTCAAGTAAGATCCTTGTCTCACAATTCCATGTGCACTGGCACTTGTGGACTGTCATTCTGGACTTACAATTGCAGGCTGGGTGATGCTGACAGATGGACAGGCCTTTGTACAGTAGTCCCGACTGTCTCCTGGACCCATGAACAAGACAGCAGCAGAAGAGATGTCTCTCCCCAGAGATGGGGCCACCGCAGGGGATTGGGATGCGTTTCCCATGTGCCCAGTGAAATGGCTCGGCACAGCAATTAGACTTAATGAAGGGAAGCGGCAGACGACCATGCCAGGCTGCCAGCCCTTCTGCTGGTTATTTTTAGAGGAAATGGATTGTACAACCTGGCTGGCCCCAATTCCTAGCCCTCTAAAATTGCTTTTTCCTGATAGATTGTGCTTTTCTTTTTCTGAATTACAAACAAGAATGAATTCCTAAAGCTTGCTTGCTTGACAATTTCAGACAAATGCTAACAAAAAAAAACTGGACAAAGAATAATGCTCATAACACCTACTAGAAACAGACATGATTTACATGTACATACATGCATGTGTATATACAGAGAGCATATATATATATGTTTGGCATCTTCTTGTATGTTATTATTTAACTGTATATGTGACTTGGATCTTACTCCATGTTAAAGTATGGTTTTACTATATTTTACTAAATACTTCTTTTCATTTTTAGAAAAAATGGCTATTAGTGAAAACTCAATAAATACAGCACTTAGGATGTTGATTAATGACTGAGCTTCCTACCAATGCTGAAGCTGTCATTTCAGGATGGTGCCTAAGCCTTGGCTACAAGGCCTTTAAAGCCACTTCAAGCAAACCTGTCTTAAATATTAACAGAGTGTAGGTTGGCTGTCATGACCTAAGGCCACACAGCCTCAAACGAAGATCTAAAAGAGATGAATTTACATTGCATTATAAGATGCCTCCACTTCATGGATTTCAAGTTATTTCCCTAATAAAATACTAACCAGACGACACTATGCTGACAAATTAAGCTGTGTCTTTATAAGAATAATGGTAACAGAGTCCTTGAACTTTTAAAAATTCTTTCTTCTAATAAGAAATAAAAATGAGATTTTGGGTACATGAAAATACATGATCTTCAATGGAACACAGTAGTTCTACATGATAATATTATATAAGACAGTGAAAGAAAAACCTCTTCTGATCCAGGCAACTTAGCAAGACCCTGTCTCAAATGAAAAAATAATAAGTTCCAGTGACAGAGCTCAATGGCAGAGAGCTTGCCTAGTAAATGCAAGGCCCTGGTTAAAAAAAAAGACCTTGTCTTATTTTTTAAAAAATCACATAAAAGATATTCCAATTTTAATCAAGGAAGAAATTGATTTCTTGTGGTATTCAAATAATTGGATAACAAGTGAAAAATAAAAACCACCAACTCTTACATTAATATTAAACAAATATTTGACACTTTCCTTAGTTAAAAATAAAAGAAGAATTAGAGCATGTCGTCATTTGTCTTTTCCGCTGAGGAGTGGCTTCTTGCAAAGGCATTTGCTGTGCCCCTCAAGGCAGGGTTTAGAGTTCTGTGCTGCAGGATTCTCCTGGGTCCCACATTTATATTAGGGGAGAGTAGCTCAGCTTCACTCTCCCTAGGTGGACAAACTGCAGAGGTGCAATCTGCCCCTGAGGGATGAGCACACTACCTACTTTGGGTGAAACTTTTCATAAATTTTCCTCTTTAGCTTATACCTTAACTGATACCTTCTCATGTATTTTTGTGTTTAATTTGTCACTAGTTGCCCACAGAAATATTCTAAGTTGTTTTCACGGTGAATCTGCCCTGGAGTAGGAATCATTAGTCCATTGTAGAATGATCTGAAGACCAAGGAGATTCCTAATGAGCTAAAGGGCTTCATTTCTTCCTTTGCTACCCATGTTTCTGTCCTCTCCCCAGGCTGGTGTCCCCCAGACTCATCTCCAGGGGTATTCAAAGGTTAAGAGCTGGACAGATTGCTACAGGTGTCTAAATTATGTAACGAACGTGTTTTCCTCTGTATCTTCCTGTCAGTGGGTCAGGGCACACCCCCATCAAGACTGTGCTAAAGACCTGCCCTCCCGTGATTCATCGCCCCCAGAGAGTGTCACCCTCTGGGGAATTCACCCTCATGGCTCCCCTGAGATTTTTATTTGTTGTTTCTTTTGGTATTGGAGATTGAACCTGTGCCCTGGTGTTGAATGTGCTAGGCAAGCGTTCTACCTCCGAGCTACATCCCATCTTTTTGGACAAGGTATTGGTAAGTTGTCTAGGCTGGTCTCAAACTTGCAGTGCTCGTGCCTCAGCCTCCCAAGTAGCTGAGATTATAGGCTTGTGCCACCCCTCAGACTGTTTCTAGATTTGGACCATGTCAATTCAGTGGCACTCAAGGAAATGGGAATGACTTGTGCATGGAAGCTGGTGTAGAGAGTAGCTCCACAGTTCAAAGTCCCGGTGTCATGCTGCTGTCTCTGAGAGCTATCCGGGGCTCCAGGCGCGAGAATATGTGTCACTGCACAGCTCCACCATGCAGGGGGCCAAGGACCTCTGGAAGCCAGGGGCTCCAGGCGTGAGAATATGTGTCACTGCACAGCTCCACCATGCAGGGGACCAAGGACCTCTGGAAGCCAGGGGCTCCAGGCACGAGAATATGTGTCACTGCACAGCTCCACCATGCAGGGAACCAAGGACCTCTGGAAGCCAGGGGCTCCAGGCGTGAGAATATGTGTCACTGCACAGCTCCACCATGCAGGGGACCAAGGACCTCTGGAAGCCAGTTGGAAGGAGTCAAGCTGTACTTCAGCTGCCCGGAAAAGTCTCAGATTTTCTTAAATTTTGCTAGAAACCTACGGTGCCTAGAAATGTCAGGCCCAGTTTTCTGTGAATGAGCAGTTAAATCCAGATTCCTAGTGTGTATCTTTCAGGTCTAACACCCCTGCCATTCAGTGTGTTCCGTGTCAGGTTCCAAGCTTGTGGGCTTTCTGTGGTTGTACCTTTCACCTCTTGCGTTATGGCTGTTGTCTTAGGTGCATTCTCGCTCCTGCTAGGACTGCATAGAGGCATTGCTCTACCCGAAGCAAGGAAGTCAGTGAAGGTTATGCCCCCAATTAGCATACAAAGGGGCAGTCACACAGCTGATCTACACCGCATGTACCTGAATTAGCCAGCTTCACTCTGGGGAGGAATCCTAAATTATTTCATGGTCACCATGAGGGCTTTGTAATGCGCTAAGAGACAAGAGACCAAAATCCTTGCCCCAAGGTTCTCGCTTGTGCAGAATGCATAAATGTGATCACAAGGAACTTTCCAGGGAGGGAGAATAGGAGAAAAACCTGCTTTGTATATTTAGAGCAGGATACCGAGTTAAGAACATGAATTATATTTTAGTAACCTGCAACCTGCTATCTACAAAGCTTGGAGATGTGGAGAGAAGACTGAAATCATTTTCAACTTGGTTTTGTACACACTTTTCCTCCTCTGACAAGTGGTGGGTGATGAACTACTTACTACTTGTGTTACCTAAGTCAGCCGGTATTCACAGCAGAAAAGGCATTCTGAGCACGAAGTAGAAAACTGGAGATATCCCAGGCTCAGGGTCTAGTGCCTGCAGGCTCAGTAATGAGGGAGCCCAAGGCAGGAGAATCAAAGTCCCACCTAGACAACTTAGCTAGACCCTGTCTCAAAACTAAACAAAACAAAACAAAATAAAATAAAGTAGGCTGGGTGTGGTACAACATGCCTGTAATCCCAGCACTCAGATAGCTGAGGCAGGAGAACTGCTGTGAGTTCAAGGCCAGCCTGGGCTAAATAGTGATTTCAGGACCAACCTGAACTACACATAGCGAGACCCTGTCTCAATTACCCCCATACCGCTCAGTGGTAGGCCACTTCTTACTTCTTTTTTTCAATCCTCAGCAACACACACACACACACACACACACACACACACACACACACGACCTAAAAATAAAAAAATATTGCTGTTGAACAAAGGCTGAACTGGTTCCTTACAGGAAGACTTGCATAAAACTAGCTGAAAAATTTTCAGCTAATTAAATTTAATAGAACTTTATTGTTACAATGCAGATTAATTTCATAAAAATTAGGTAATGATCTATCATCATGGAATGTCTTGGATTTCTAAAATTATGCTGTTGATTTGGGTGGTTCATTTTTGCATAGTTTTGAAGCTAAATTATCACCAGTATAATTGAAAGGTTTTTTTCTCTTGCATTAGCAATTTTGTTTACAATGTAAAATAAACCAAACTTATGTTTATTTTCATTGTACCTTGTAGTGGTTACCAAAGCACAATCCTTAGGAAATCTGAATTCGATTCAGCTGAATTTTTGTTAAAAATGAAGATCTACAAAGTGAGAAATTTAGGGTGGGAGTTTTAGAATATGCACTTTTAACCAGCACCCTTTGAGATCTCTATGCAAAGTGTTGCAGACACTGGAAATCATCTTTTTTGTTTGATCTTAGGAATGTACTCTGTTCGTAGCACTAGGGTTTGGCTTATTTCTAGCAGTTGAATCATTTAACTACATATTAGCAACTCAGTTAAAATGTTTTCCCACTCCTGGGACCTTCAAAGGCAGGTCTCCATTATTTGATGCTTAGGAAACAGGAGGAGTGCATGTGGGGGCTTCACTCAGAGCCAGTTAACCTAGAGGTGAGGAAGCAGAGGCAGGAAGGTGTTATCCAAGCTCCAGCATGCACAGAACAGCCAAATGGACCCCATCCTTGGAGGATCCAATTCAGTACCTCTGGACTGGAGCCCAAGAGGTTCATTTGTACCAAGCCCCCTGCTGTGTTTGTTTTCGATTGCTGCTATAACAAACCACAGAAACAACCCTCATTTTGTAAGGGGAAAAGCTTGGGGAGGCCTGGGACAATTAGTGGGCAGAAATCATAGTGCCAGCTTCTGTCCTTCTGAAGGCTCTGGAGACACCTGTTTTCTGGCCTTTCCAGCTCCCAGGAGCCCAAATTCCTCGCCCCTGGCAGGGTTTCTCATCTCCTTGGACTCCCTCCCATGGTCACAGTGCTCTCTTTCCTCACACTGGGCCCAGCCTTCTGTCTAAGGGTGATTATCTGGGGCCACCTGGGGGGCCAGGGGTCTGCACTGCATGTTGGGGTCCATGTTGCATCTTGGGATCCTTAACCTTAATTAGATTTGCAAAGTCTCTTTCTCCCCCAGGATCATTTTAGAATTATGGAGTAATTATACAAAATACAGAATTTTAGATTACTTAGAGATTATGGAACAATGCTAATCTTTTGTTGCTAACATACAAGTTTATTTTATTTTTAAAGAAAATAATTATTGACATGGCTGTTAGAATATCTTCCAATACAAGAGAAAGTTTTCATTGTATTTTCTTTAAAACTCCTACATTTTAGAAACTTGGGAATACCAAAGATCACCTTGGTATTCATCTGAGACAAAAAATTAAGCACAGTGCATGAATAAGTCTGATCAGTTGTGTATCTGTTAGGGTGCTTTTATCCACATGCACACCCAGCCCAAAGAGGTATAATCAATAGGATCTTTATTCTGTCATTAAAAAGGCTCGAAGTAGTCAGTTTTGGAGTTGTTAAACTCAGTGGATCAGTGATCCGAGAGCCGGGACTTGACTTCACCTTTGGTTGCAAACATTTTACCTTCAGCAGCAATATCCAGAGACAGGAGGATTTGCTAACTTATGGTCCTCTTTGAGTGAAGGATCCCTGTCGCCCTGTGCTCACCTCTTCTGCCAGCTTCCAGCCTCTCTTACCAGGTCCCACCTGACATCTGTGCCTGACCCTCACCGGCCAGGTGAGTGGAGTCAGCTTCTGCCTGATCACACCAGCAGTTCTCAACTTGGCAGTGCTTGCACGGCACCTCAGGAAGAGGACATCAGAGGTGGTGGGGTGTCATTTAGCACTGGCATTTTCAAAGCTGTTCAGGTGGCTCTAGTATGCAGTCTGGCCTGAGACTCGCTGGGTTACTAGCTTTTCTTGGGGTTGTAAAGGTACAATTTCTGCAGCCTCTACTCAGCATCTGATTCAGGGACAGAAGCAGTAATTTGCATTTCTTCCATGTGCCCAGGGTACTGGTGCTGATAGAAGGTCATGTTTTGTGGCCCGTAGGGTAGGGAGGAGCCTCAAAGCATGTGGCTGCCACACAAGGGCTGAGGTAGGTCTCTCAGCAGGAAGGTGCCACAGGGGCTGGGAAGGCGGCAGCAGCCTTTGTCTCAGCTTATCGTCCCCACCTCTGGCCAAGAGGACGGTTTTCAGAATTATTCCCCCAGGGAAAAGCAGCCTCTAACTTTGGTCCTGCAAACTTAGGTTCTACAGTGTTCCACAGGAGACACTGGGAAAGTGGGTCATGGGTATGACGGGCCGTGCTTCCCATCACTGCTGACCACCATAAAGTCAGAATCAGCCTCTGAGTCGTAAAACAGCACACACACCCTCATGTTGCATCCATGGATTCAACCAATGGTGCAGAGGTTGAAAGTACTCAAAAAACAAAATTGTATCTGTACTGAACATGGAAAGACTTTTCTTCTTGCTATTCCCTAGCCAATTCCATATAACTATTTACACAGCTTTTCCATGACATCAGGTTAAGTAACCTTCTCCAGGTGCGTGTGGTAGGAGGATGGTGCAGGTTGGGTGCAGACACTGCACAATCTATGTCAGGGACCTGAGTGTGTGTAGATTTTGGTGTCCACAGGGGGCCTGGAACCCATCATCCTTCCCATACCAGGGGAGAACACACACACGCATGTTCACACACCTGTGCACTTTAGGCACACAGCAACCAGGGTTGCGTTTAAGGACTCGATTATCCCAGAGTTCAAAAGTAGGAGAGGAAGAGAAAGCATGAAAAGGAAGAGTTGAAAACAGTGACGCATGGATGCGATGTTTAGTTTTAGGATTTTCTTAGCTTTTAAAATTTCATATCTGGAACTTCTGTACTACTGATTTAGGGAAGGTGTTAGGATTCTCCAGAGAGATGGGTAGTAGGTTAATATTATCTCTTAGTTACTGCAGATTGATCAGGCTGGCAATTTCCCAAATGAGTGGATGGCAAAGGCTTAAATAAAAGAGTCAAGTGCTATGATTTGGTTTGAACCGACCCACAAGTAAACATGGAAAGCCAATCGGTTAATTTTAAATCTGCTCAGAGCCACTTCATAGTGGTCTCCATCAGATGGGACCACTGGATGTACAGGTAGATAAATGGGTGTTGAGATGTGTTAAGGCATTGGCCCATCCCTCGTTTGCTTAGAAGTCCTAGGATGGCACCTGCAAGCTGGTCACACAGGGAAGTGGACCATGTGGTTCTGTCCAGGTCTGAAAGCCCCAGAACTGAGGAAGGTGATACTGTGACTATCCATCAAGCTTCAGCACCAGGAGCTGCTGGCATGAAGCCCAAGGTCCAAACGCAGTGGACCTGAAGTTCCAGAACAGGAGGAATTTGCCCCTGCTGAGAGAGACAGAGACAGAGGACACAGACACAGACAGACAGAGAGAGAGAGAGCAAACTTGCCTGTCCTCTGCCTCTCCATGATGCCTGGGCCCTGTCCACTTGCATATTGCCCACCGCACTGAGGATAAGTTTACTTCACTGAGGACAGGTCTTCCCCACTGAGCTGCTGAATCCTGAGGCAGGCTGCTTTCTGGGCATCCCTAATCCAGCCAGTCTGAGAGAGCAGAGAAAAGAAAGCCTTCTCTGAAGGGCAGACATGGGTACGAGGATTCCAGTTCCTTTCCTTTGACTCTGGGCAAGCAGAAGAGAAGCCAATGGGAGCAGCCCCACTGCCAGGAGGCAAGTGGTGCTTAAAACATCCCAGCTTGCCAGGACAAGGGTCTCTGCCACTGGAAGTTTTGGCTAGCAAAAGGGAAGGTAGGGCAGACAGCTGCACTCTGGGAACACTTTATCCACTGTGGGGCTGGGGAAACCTCACCCAGGGGATGCAGGCCATTTACAATGTCTTGCAGTCACAAGGCACTTGTCCTGAGTTAAGCATGGTCCATGTACTGTCTTACCCAGACCTTATGACTGTCACATAAAGTGGCCTTGATAGAAAGCATCACTTTTTCATTGCATACAAGACAGTTTAAAAAAGAGTAATAAAAACACCATTAAATAAAAATAAATTAATTTTTTAGGATAAGACCTCAAGGCAGAATTTAAATTGGAAGCTAAAGCAAGTAAAACAAAAATATTCCATTAATAATAGACATATAGTATATAGCAGAAGCCATGGATACATCGGAATGACCAAAGTAAATATTCAAGAACCAAATTTTGTTCCTAGTGTCCATCGAGATACTTAAGGAAATAAAAAAGATGATACAAAATGGTTTTCCTTTAGCGAGATTGTTGTGATTTCAAACACTACCAGCATGAAACACACATAGTCATCATTTATCATATTTGAGATCATACTTGAGATCACTTAATGCTTGTAGATATTACTTAAACATTCATTACTTAAACATTCATATTATGTGGATTTCATAATATCCAACTCTTTCTTTGATCTCTTATTCTGATGGTTTTCCTGTTGGGTGAAGGTAACATGGAATTTTCATTGCAGGACAGATCAAATCTAGTCTTCAGATCATCTTCAAAGTCCATCTTGGGGCCTGAGCAGTGACATCATGGAGGAATTGTGGCTTTTTGCCTAAAGACCAGTATTCTCTTGAATATCAGACAGAGCCAGAGAAATCAGACATCTTGTTCAGAATCTCTTTTGCCTAGCTCCTTTCCCTGGGGATATGTCTAGAATCAGGCCCAAAGAGAAGAGAGGTTCTACTAAAATCCCCTAGGCTAGGTAGAGTTATTTTCTTAAACCTCAGCTTGCCAATCAACTTTGACAGTTTTGTAAGACACAGAGGGAATAAAGAGGAAGACTGTCATAGCAATGATTAGCAAGCCTCCTTGTTGGCTTTTCTAGTGAGTATCTAGCTATTAAACTATTCTTTGTAGCAGGAAGAATTATAATTATTTACCATTTTTGATTGATTGAGAAAGTACAGTTTACTCCACATTGAGCACTTAAAATGAACTCCATTTCTTTTGTGTCTGAAAGAACAGAGACTCTCAGTACACAGAAATAAAATCATTTATGCAAGAATTTTAATTTAATTAAAGATAACTTAATTGGTGCATAATGTACTATGCAGTTAAGACTGAGGTAATATAACAGAGTTTTAAAAAAGAAGCAAACTGTTTCTCTTTTCAGACAAAGGGAAGACCTCACTTTCAGAAGAGCAGCAGTCTGCACTAAATCTTATCAATCAAGTTTTATTTCCGGCCATTGTTTATGTTACGTCTGTGGCACAGCAGGTGTGAGAACATAAATCTTGCATCAAGAAGCTGAAATTTACTTTAAACAATGACAATAAATTCTACACTCTTGGGTAGGGGTTAAGCACAGAAACTAAACAAGGCTCATAAAAGGAAGTTGCATCTACCCATGCATACGATACTGGATACATAAAGATAAAACATGAGCAAGCCAGTGACAGAACTCGTCACATTTAGTTAACCTAAAATCAAAGTGAGATTTATGACTGAAACCTTATGCAATGTAACTGAATGGATATATGTCAATATTTTCAATATCAGTGTTTGAAAAGAATTCCCTGGCATTATTTTTTAAAATAATGATTGATATATATATTTATGTGTAGTCTCATTTTGTATTTTAAGAATAGCATTTACTACCTAATGATTTATCTAATACGAGACAAATTAGTCTCTTATTAAATGGGTCCACATACTTTAAGCTGATGTATAAGATGAGTGACATGAAGTAACTTACCCTAGGATGATTAGGGAAAGAAGAGTAGAGCCTGTGCTTTATTGCTCTGGTGTCAGCAAACCGAGGCAATGGCTGCTTGTCAAGACTGGGAGTGTCTGCTGCTGATTATACAAATCCCATTGCTTGTGCCTTTCCCGCAGACCATTTTCTATTTCTGGTGACTTCATGATTATGCCCTCCAGGGGGAAGGAGCAGGGCTCCAAAGTCAGGAAACTGAGGTCCAGTTCCACCCTTTTGCAGGCTCCAGGGGTTCTTTCTGTTCTCTGCAATTTGCAAAACCTTGAACAGAAAGGATGGTGCTGCTTTCTGACTCCTATCTTACGACCACTTGAGCTGTCTCAAAGGTCACTGCACCTTCCTCCCTGGAAAGGGGGCAGGAAAGTCGGGTTGCGAGTGGGTACTGTTGTGTCCCTGGCACAGCCTATTCACTGAGTTTTCCTCATCCAGCCTGACTGCCAGGGCTCCTTTGCAGACGCCCGTGTGCCTGTGGTGAGCTCCTTGGAAGCGCAGCAGGGTGACTTACCTGATGGCTGTGGCTTGCACCGGTGGGGAGCTGTGTAGACCCTCCCAGTCTCCTTCAGGATCTTCCAATCAAAATGTTACATTTGGGGTTCCCGTGATGGTGTGGATCCCAAAGTCAAGTGATCTGGTGACTTCCAGGTACTTCCAACATGAAGGCTGAAGAATTCGGTATTTGCAGCTTGTATGCTCCAAATTTGCTACCCAAGTGCTGAAACCTGATTTTCCAGGATGCGCAACAGTATCCTGTGTCCCTGCGGTTGGGAGGTACATGGTCCAGATGCAGTCAGATCTGCTGAGAGTGCAGTGCTTGCTTAGTGAGAATCTGGGAGCTTTACAAGAGTTTGGTTAAGTTAGGCAGTTGCATTTTCCTGAACCTACCGCATGGATCAGAATATGAATGAGGCACAGGATCTTTCTTGCTTGGAACGATACTTCGAAGGCTTTTAGTTTCCTCAGTGATTTTGCACCAGTCACCACTGTGCATTAATAACAATGACGCAAAAGCTTAAAGCTACATGATAAATTGGAACCAGTGTTCTTCCCAAAAGAAAACCTGTTACTAATTTTAGTTGGCATCTTCTTAGCACTACTAATAGTCCCTTCTGAGTTTGTGGTTGTACAACCACACTTTTTTCTTCTAGAAACATTTCAAAACCGTTAACTCAGTGTAAAGATTAACATGACAAGTACTGTAATTAGATGAGTAGACGGCAGGGACCCCCTGACCAGTGTTAGATTTAGAGCTGCACTTGTATCTTTGTTTGTGCGTCAGTCTTGAGTTACAGGTCCTTCTGCAACTGTCATTTTTGGTCTGTTACTGTTTTGTGGAAACAACCTCATTGTTCTTTGGTACCTGATGGATGAGGGTCGGTGATGTGGATAGAACTACATGCACATGCCACTGCCTTTATGATGTGCAGAAAAATCACATTGCTAAATCTGTAATTTTCCTTCATGGCAAAAAGAGTCAGCAAGATGTTTTTCTTTGTCTCAAGCAGTATTGTTTTTATAAAATTTAGGCCAAGAGTTAAAACTGGATCTTCTTTAGAAATATGGGAGATCTGGTCACCCAGCACCTCCACTTCCTGGGGCAACTTGTCCCGTAGTTGTCCCGTAGCGGAGACCGTGCCACCTGCCCTGCTGTCTCCATGTGGGCGGGGCCGCCTCTGTTCTCCACATCCGCTGCAGGCCTGCTGGAAAAGCCACCTCTTGCTTCTACTCTGATCATTGCTCCTGCATGGGGCCTGCCTGGCCTCTGTCCTTACTTGAATTTATGATTTCTGCTTTAGAGTATTGGCCTTTGGTGTGATGTGTGGAAAATTGTCCCCATGCTCAGGTTATAATCGTTTCCTGTATTTCATTTGGGTATTTTCATCCTTAATGCTTATATTTAAATGTTTAATGTGTTAAGAATTTACGTTTCATCTAAGATATGAGGTAAGAAGCTCTATTTAGCCAATTATTTTCAACATTATTTATGAAATAGTTCATATTCTCACCATGAATTTGAAATACCCTTTATTAGGTACTACATTAGTATATAATTATATATCCTTTCACAGGTAGCACCAATTCTTTTATTAAATTCTTTTGATATTACAGGCACATAAGCTTTATCATATTTATTATACACAAGGCCATCTCTCTCTTAAAACTCTCTTGCCTATTTTTGTGCAGCTGCATCCTAGGTATTCTTTAGAAAACCTTTCATTCTTTTTAAGCCTCCCTCCCCACCTCCACCACTCTCCCCAAATTCTATGTGCTTTTTTAATTAAAAATTGAGATCTTAATGATTGATCTTTGGAAAACTTACATCTCCCAGTTCTGAGTACATAAAAGCACGGGATGTTCTTCATTTAAGTGAAAACAGTGCCAACAAGGTAGACACCCCATACACACAGGGAAGGACGCGGAGTGTGGGCACACAGCAAGCTCAGCCCCGCAGGGGCTGCTGGGAAAATCTCTGGGAAGCGATGCATGCTAGGGTGGATGGGGCACTAAGGGAACCATGCAAAACTCCTGAGCTCTGTTGCTGGGTCATGGTTCTCTGCTGTGTCCCCTTGGCAAGTATAAAAATGGACACAATCATTTGACCAGTTTATAAGGGGAACAAGAAAATACTCTCTAAGAACTTAGACTGAAAGACCCTGTCTGTAGGTTCACTGGATTAAAATGGAATGGATAAATTTCTACCCAAGATTTTTGTTTTAAAGACATTTTTGTCTAATGATCCTATCGTAAGACTTTGGGGATTTTAATTTATTTATAGTAAACTTTGAAAGCAATAATTAGTGTCTACCTTTGGCAAATGGACATAGGAACTAAAAGTGCAGACAGCAGACTGAGAGGGAAAATAGTTTCATGTAGGAGCTGGGGTGGTGTGTGGAGGGTTCCGATGATACACAGTCTTCAGACCTGAGAAATAAATGAAGCCAAGTTAATAACAGAGAGGAGCTCCCAGAAACCTCAGATGATAAATCGCACTGAGACTTTCCCACTCACCACAGATATGTGTGTTACTTAAAGCATTTGTTGCCTGATCTGGCTGTTTTAATTTTCTAGCTCATTAAGTTTTTCTTAGAAGAAGGTTAAGCTTGCCATTGGTAGTCAATTGAAGTTCTGCCTCTTGAAAGTAAAATCCTGTCAGGAGGTGAGCATTTCTCTTCAACTGATGTCCTTAGAGGATGGAAGCAATGGAAACTGTCTGTGGTGGCCTCGAACTTTGCTGGTGTCTGCTCATGGGTGAGATGCAGAGGACAGCGCTTTTCTTATCTTCTGCATTCAAGAGTGAGAGCATGCGCAGGTTGTTCTTTCTATTCAAAGTTTAGAGAAAGAATGTAGGGCAAAGAGTGTAGCTCAAGGGAAATGCAGGGAAAATAACAAAGGTGGAAGTGGTGGGGCTTGGCAACTTAGAAAGGGAGCGAATTCACCTATTTTACTTTGGTTGCTTAACACTGTGGAAAAGCATTATACAAATACATGCCCTGGAAACCGTAAGGGAAATAGCAGTACATACCCTATCAGTATGTCCCACTGAAACCCAGGAAGCTTTCTTACTAACACATCAGGTTTGAAGGAGCCTGGAGCTTGTATAAAAATACAAAATTAAAAATTTACACAACTAATATTTTCTGCTCCTTGAAGATATATTCCCACAGTAGTGGACTGTGCTTTGATTTTGCTGTTCTACAATCGCAGTTCAGTCGTTGACACTGCAAGGAGCCGATTTAGTTTATTCTGTCTGGACTGTTTCCTTCACATCAAGTCCCCTCCGCTCCTCCACCTTGAGCAGATATCAGGGTGCAGGGAAGTGTGTGTGTGTGTTTTTCCTGTCTGGACTGTTTCCTTCACATCAAGTCCCCTCCGCTCCTCCACCTCGAGCAGATATCAGGGTGCAGGGAAGTGTGTGTGTGTGTTTTTCCTGCATGGGCACAGCCCAGTCATAGACACCTGATGCCCCTCTGGCCCTGGTTCCATCTCCTGATCCCAGCAGCCTCTGTAGAGTGCCCCTTGGCCTGTGGGTGCCAGGTGTCCTGAACCTGCCATTTGGGTCTGGCTTCTCGGGGTCTGGTGAGCACCACGGCTGGCCTCCATTGCCCCAGTATTGGCCTTTGGACATTGGGCAGACTCTTGGTCCTGTGGTAAAATTCCACACAGTTTACCATCTCGGCACATGTGGGTGGTCTATCCAGTAGCAGTAAGTGCATTCACAGATGCTTTCTCATCACCCCAGAAAGTCTGTGCCCCTTAAGTCATCTGTGTCCCACTTTCCTCCCAGCTCTTGTTAAGCCCCACCCCTCTCTCTGTCCCTGTGAATTTGACTGCTCTAGGCACCTCATATAAAAGGAATCTTACACTGTTTCTCCTGGCCTGGGGATGTAACTCAGTGGTAGAGCTCAGTACTTAGTGCTGATTCAATCCCCAGCACTGAAAAAAAATGTTGTCCTTTTCCATCTGTTTATTTCACATAGCTTGGTGTCTTTTTAAGACTTACCACATAGCAGGTATCTGATTTTCATTCCTCTTTATGATCTGATATTATTCTATCATTTGTCTATACCACAATTTCGTTTATCCTTTGAGCATGTCCCTACTCTTCGGCTCCTGTGAATATTGGCAAACACGTAATGGTGCAAGTTCCTGGTTTCAGTTCTGGCTGTGTGCACGAGGAGTTGCTGGGCAGGGTCTCACTTCATACCTCGTGGCACTTTGTAACATATTCATCTGTGGTCCAGGAACTCTAAACTCTTACTCCTACCTGAGGCTGTGATGTGGGCAGCAAATCTGAGGCTGCCCTACGTCTGTTTGTTGGTGACAGAGTTTTCCATCCATCTGCCTACTGTGCCCTTGGTGCCTGCCGTGTGTGGGTGCTGCTGAGGGGACAGAGGGAAAGCTACCCCTCTGTGACCCTGCGGCCTCCGGTCAGAGGCTCCTGCCCAACACAGCTCATCTTGACATCTTCTCCCCACTTTGTGTTGTCCGCCAGTAGCAGCACATCCCACCTGCTGCATGTCTGGAACCTTCCTCACCCCAGACTCTCCTGCCTGGTGTGTTGAGGATGGAGATGTAGCTCAGAGGTAGAAAGCGGAAGTCATGCTCAGCTCTGCAGCAAGCTGCTCCCAGCCCATGAGTGTGGCGCTCAATGAGCCTGGATATAAAAGGCAAAAGACCACAGCGCAGGGAACATCCAACATGGTTTCTCTTTCCTTTCCTTGTTAGAAGTGCTGGGTATAGAACCCAGGTTTTTGTGCTTTCACTATGGAAAGGGACTTTAGAGTTTAAAATTCCTATTACTTTCAACAACGCCTATGATTTTCCAAAAAGTCAGAATTTCAAAAATGTTATCTCACTCTGAACATTAAAAAACTCTACCTTGACTCAGGTTGAGCTTTAACTTCTTTCTTCCCAAAAGGTCAGCTCCCAGAATAACAGGGTCATCCATGCAGCAAAGGAGGGTTAACAGGGTGGGAGACAATGTATCCAGTTATGAAAACTACCCCCTTCCCACATTAGCAGTGCCCCTTCCTGGCCAATTCCTGGTCAGCTTGCCATTGCACTCATCCTGTGTCCCTGTCCTTGTCCTCTGGCTTTGGTGAAAGTGCAGTGCTGTGGAGGGCAATCACCCCTGGTGGGGTATGCACTGGAGAGAGGCCTGGGCATCCTCGTATTGCCCGAGCTTTCGGGGTCTGCTCAGATCCAGTGCATGTGGTCAGGTCAGAGCATACCGTGGGTTTCAATTTGATACACATCCTAAACAATACAGAAAGGTAAAGGTGATATCTTGGCTGTATGGTTAAGAAGGACTATAGCTCATACTGTTTTTACAATTATTAATTTCTAATGGCTTTACTATGACCTTAATTGAGCTATTAGAAGCCAGGTTTAAAATAAAATATGAGTGTTCACAGCATAAGCAGGAGCCTTCGGCGTTGATTGAACCATTCCCTGGGGAGGCGATGGGAATCCTTCCTCATGCTTGGCTGCACACACCTGAGGGATGGCCATGCTCTGCTGCAGCCTGGATGGGCAGAAAGAGCAGGCGACAGTCCCTGCCGAGTGGGCCCCAGTAGCATGTCAGGGCCTTCTCCCCTGTGCAGTGTTTCCTGGGAACATGAACTCCTAGCCACTCCCACGGCACGAGGTATGATCACAAAGCAGGGCAATGTTCAAATTTTGAAAAATTGTTACAGTAAAGGATGCACGGCCACTAATTCCCCCAGATTTGGACATACTTGTCCCCTTGTTCCTGCCACTTTCTGATAGTCCTGGCACCGTCTTTCCTAAGAGTCTTCACTTTGCTGTCGTGGCTACCTCAATGTTCTGAATTAGTTCAAAGCATTCACCTTGCGTAGTCAGTTTGGTTTTGGGGAGGAGCCAGGAGTTGCATGGTGCCAGATCCTGTGGATAATGTGGGTGAGGGCACAGCATCATGTTGTTATGAGCTGCCTTTCTATTGGATGATGCTCAGCAGCACCAGTCACTATAGTTTTGATCACAACTTGTGAAGACCCTCAGGAAAGAGAACTTAAGGAAATGCTTCAGAAAGTAGAAAGAAAAATGGGATAAATGCTTCTGAAGCCAGGGGGAGAACATTGAGGGCTCGTGGCTATGGGTCTTCTCTATGCAGTATTTTTTAAAGAAGTTTTGAACACTTACTGCGTCCTTTGACCACACCTCATATGCACTGGTTTACTTCAGAGTAGAGCCCTACCTATACCTAGGAAGCTGGTGTGCCTAGGTGCTCTGCTGACAGCTCATCACAGGGGCTCAAAGCTCCAGACACAGCCTTCTCTTCAGTCTTCTGCTCCTCCAGATGCTCACAAGACCATGTTTGGACCAGGGCCTTCATCCTAACATTCGCACTGTAAGAAAACTCTTCTCTTAAAGAGCACTGTGAACCCAGGGCAGACCTCATGGCAAGCGGTGCCTGGAGGGGAAGCTCAGGAGGCAAGCCTGGAACTGTGACTGGGGACCTCCATTTCTGCACTTAACGTGTTTGTCTTCTTCTAAGGCCTGAGCTGTGCTGCTGTTGGAGGGTGTGGCCTTGTTCACCGTCACAGCCTGGCTCGTCGAAGCTCAGTGCTTGTCCTGTGTAAGACCAGGCCCAAGCAGTGCCAAGTCTTCCAAACTTCGTGACTTCCTCGCCTGTGTTTCTCCTCAAAGCCTCTTTGCCCGAGTCTGCAGAACAGCTGGGAACAGAGATTCACTGCAGGGGGCTCAGGGCTTCA
Organism: Dinomys branickii; assembly: GCA_004027595.1. Lineage (NCBI taxonomy): Eukaryota > Metazoa > Chordata > Mammalia > Rodentia > Dinomyidae > Dinomys > Dinomys branickii. Next base: position 45,631 of record PVLD010010620.1, read on the forward strand.
TTTAATTCAGTAGCTCATGACGTGAAGATGGTCGTGAGGGCTACCTGGGGCTCACGAGCGCTTTTTTTTTTTTTTTTTTTGCAGTACTGGGGATCGAACTCAGGACCCTGCACTTGCTAGGCAAGCACTTATTCCACTGAGCTATATCCCCAGCCCCTCACGAGCACTTTTGAAGACCCATTAAATCAAAATCTCTGCGCCTTTGTCTCGAGCACGTTTGTAGAGCGTTCTGTGACTCCAGGCAGTAGCCAAGTTGAGGGTCTACGACAGGTGACCCCAGAGCCACGGACGTGTAGGAAGCACTTAGTGTGCTTTCAGAGCACATGCTGGGGCCTCGCTGGCCGCACTGAGATGGGGATTCGAGCGCTGGTGATCTTAGGAGCTGAACAGGTGGCTCCTGTTCTTACCGTTCCGGTGAGCTGTGCAGATCCAAATCCCTATTTACAGTATGGCTGCCGGCCACGGCTGAGGATACCACAGACCCAGAACGGAGCAGACTGCTCCCCAGAGGGAGGAAGACCTGCTGGGTTGGAGAAAGCAGCAGCTGCTCCCTGAGAGAAAACTGACTGATTTGTTCTGTCTCCCCGAACCCTAGGGATCACCCAGCTCCGCAGTCTGGGGCGGTCCCATGTGAGGCACTTTGGGCAGAAGAGAAGCTTTTTACCTGGCTGTCTTGAGCGGTCTCCAGGGCAGGATGTGTGACTGAAACGGAAGCTGGATTTTGCCCCATTTAGTATTGTCAGCCTGAGTTGATGACAGTGTGTGGACAGGTACTAAAAGGGGCATTTGATAAAACTGTCCAAGATAAGAGGTGACTCTGTGGTAAGGTGATCAATATTAGGTAACCTTCTGTATTTCTGCAAAAATGTTTCTGTACTGAGATGATGATCTTGAACTTGAGCCACTCACAGCTCCCCGAAAACTTGTTCAGTGATGCTTACAAGAAAAAAAGTCATGAGGAGAAGTGAAGGTAAAAGTGTATAATTCAAAATTCATTAAAATCCCCCTGCAGTACTTCCTTCCCAGATGTTAAAAGCACATAATTAAAGGAATCCTTTCTGAAGAACCCAGGGACACTCGTGTTGCTGTGACAAAGTCAAGGTCAAAGATAATTTATCACCGGATCCTCTGCTATACGCTGTGCCCTTTAAAAGCATCCCACGGTGGATCGCTACAGTTATTTGGCAACACATGTTACAAATACTGTTTGATTTCCTGATACAGATGAACAATGACTTGCAATTTAGCTATCACTAATTAGCGTCATTTAAAGGAAATCATTCTTGCCACTTCGGGTTATCAAAGATACCTTTCTCAGCTCCACTAGTGCAAGCTCTCTGGGCCATTTCTAAAGTTTCCCTGTTGACCCGTGGATTACTAAGTGGAATTTCGGGCCTTGGCCACTCCCTCTCACCCCCTCCCAACACAGGGTGGCCTCCTGTGATCCCCTGGGTGTGGCAGACAGTATCCTAACCTTCAAGTGCATCAGGTTTGATTCATAGCATCTGGGTCAGTCAGAACCGTTGGTTTTTCATTTTCCACATCATGAGGTTGAGACACAGAGCTGGAGTAACTTGCCCAGGTCACATGGCCAGTACGTCCTTCACCAAGTCTCAGCCCGGTTCTGTTTAGCTTTAAAGCCTCAATCTTCATCCCCACGTCTTTTTCTCTCTGTCTCTAACCTACTATTTTATGATGTTTTTTTTTAAAGCTTAAAGTCTTTATGTGAGGCAGTCTAACCACATGAATTAGACAGGCAGGGCACTCGGCCAGTGAGCAGGCAGGTTGCTTGCTCCTCAACTGCAGAGCTGCACATTCAGTGGCTGTGCAGCCACCACCCACAGCTTCGCCTCCTCAGGATCCATGTGCTGGAGAAAATCCCCAGGCTCTGTGTCCTGGCCAGGTGAATTAACATGAGCACGAGTAATAAATGGTCGCACGAGCCAGCTGGCTTAAAGGCAGGGGTTTTCTCTGCTGGAGGCATTCAAACAGTGTGTGTGGGGCCACACACTTGTGCAAATCTAAGCTTTTTCTGGATTTGGGGCTGAAACACCTAACCTTGTCCAACTCCGTGTTCTTCCTGGTGCTCGGTGCTGGCTTCTGATGACCAAAGTTCCCCTTCCTCCAAGCCCGTGCGTCCTGTCTGAAGGTCTCCCTGCGATTGCTGTCCCATAGTTTGGTGAACCCCCTTCCAGTTGGTGACACTCGAGCCAGCCTGTGTCTGCTCCCACCTTCTGTTTTCTGTGCTCTCCTGAAGGTCCATGTCAGCCACTCTGCTGCCCATCTGCAGGCTCTGGTTCTTTGGAAATGCTGCCCGAGGTTGGCCCCTCGCACTCAGTCACAGCAGCTGCATGCTCTGCAGCCGTCCCCTTCCCTCCAGCATCTGCTCTCTCCACCAGGGCTCCTGCCATCTCCTCAGTGTGGTCTGCCAGGGACAAAGGCACAAGCAGAGGCCCGTGGACGCTCCTACAAATGGAAGCTCTCAGTGCTGCTGCCACCTTTCCATGCAGATTCCTGCCTGTGCCCTGCGGCTTGTGCTTCCTTTCTTCCTTGTGCTCACTCAGAATCAGTCCTGGAAGGGTAGAGCTGCCTGACTCACTCCTGACTTTCTGCGCCCTGCAAAGCCTGTCTGCAGAGTCTGCTCTATATTTTGGTCTACAAGTCTCTGTGGTCCCTTTCCCCACCGTCTCTGTGTGGGATTGGCCATGTTCATGTGCCAGGCCTTGTTTCCCCTGGGTGGCCTAAAGCAGCAGACACTTACGGTTCTGGAGGCTGGGGTGGGAAATGGAGGCACTGCAGTTGGTGTCTTCTACAGACTTGCCTGTGACCTGTAGGTGGCTCTGTCACTGACCCTATCCAACTTTCTCTTACAAAGACTGCAGCCACATTGCACTGAAGCAGTGGTGGCGAACCTATGGCACATGTGCTACAGCCGGCTGTTTGTTACCTTCAAAATCCCTAAAAGGTTCCGCATCACTGGATCACAGTCTCCTGACCTTATTTTAACTTCATCACCTCTTTCAGACCCTGTGTCCAAGTACTGCCCACTTAGAGGTAGTGGTGGCCAACATATAAACAGGGACTCAGTTCAGCCCAGAGCAGCTCCTTTCCCTGTCAGCAGCTGGTGCCAGCAGGTCACCAATGGGTTGGCCCTTCTTCACCTTTTGGAGGTGACTTGTCAGTAAGTAGTGAAGGTCATGTCTACTGATCTGTTCTCCCTGGCTCGGGCCAGGCCCCCTGTGGCACTCACTGCCTTTCCTCTGGATCAAGCCCTCCTCCTCCTCCCTCCTGCTCCTCTTCTATCCTTTCTGGGTCACTTAGGAGCATGCACCCTCCATACCCACCTGGCAATGGCTTCAGTCCTCCCCTGCCCGGCTGCTCAATTCCAGGGCCAGCATGGTTTCCTGGGTCTGGGGTGCACAGGGTGTTCTGTATTTGCTCACGGTAATACTGTTTACCCAGCGTGTTTTACACCTCCCAATGGTGGGCATTGCCATCTTCATCTGTGTTCACTGGAAGCAGCACACATTCAACAATACTAAACTGGTGTAAGTCTTCTCCTGGATTTAGAACAGCAATCCAAGCAATGGACATTGAAATCACATTGTATACTTACTTACTCTTGAAAGTGCCAGGACAATGCAGTTAATAAAATGATCATCAGGTCATTGCAACCAGCAATTTTAATGGTTACTAAGCATTTGGCCTCATGAAAGTGTGTGTCTTTGCATGCATTTTTCATGGTGATCTTGCCAAAGGTGCTCTCTACTGCTAGCACTAATTTCTTATGTATTATTTACGGTGGAGATCTTTTGATCCACTTCCCTGGTTCCTTATTTCAAAATGTAGTCTTCATGAGCAGCTTAAATGTCTTCCCAGATGCCATGTGTGGAAAGCTGGAAAGAAATGTCGAGTCCAGCAACTGGGCAGCTTTTCTGTTTGTCTCACAGCCTTCTCACCTGTGTACTTCACTCAGAGAGGGTGGTGAGCACTCACTCATCACTTGTCCACCTGGGAGCACATAGTGAGCACCAGGTGTGAGAACTCTTACCTCAGTGGTGAAAGGGAGATCTTGGAGTAAACTGCAGTGGAAGGTGCAGGGCTTAGGGAGGCAAGTGGGGCAGTTGTGCCTCTGAATAAGGCATCCCTCAAAGAAGTAATGGAACTAACACCAACCCAACCAAGCCTTTTGAGGCCAAGTACCCTAGCAGAAGACTTGGTCCATAGGGTGGTATTGCTGGAAGTGGTGGAACCTTTCAGGGTTGGGCTTGGTAGAAGGAAGTATGACATGAAGGGATGTTGGAGCCCAGACTGCCTATCTCTCTGCTGCCGTGGCTGCCACGGGTGAGAAGCCTTATTTCCCCTGCCTAATGTTCTGCCCCACTCCAGGCCCCAACCAACCATGGAATGAGCCCTTCTAAGCCATGAACTAGAATAAGTCTTCCTCCTTCCGAGCTATTTGTCTTTGGCATTGTGTCACGGTGATGGAAAGCTGACCAGCCCAGTCAGAGACAGGGAGAAAGGAGCACTTGTTCTGCTGACCATGAACCACAAATCAGGGATGTGTCTGCCCAGAGGGCCTAGCTCTGCAGTGGGAGAGAGGATCCACTGGGGAACAGACCAGGGTGGACCTGCCACAATTCCCAAGTGGGCCTGCACTAGAAGCAAGGAGGTTATGGTGGAAGGAGATCCATCAGAGAGGCTGTGATGGGTGAGTGTAGGCACAAGGGGAGAGAGGGCCCAGAACCTGATGACTGCTGTTTCTATTGAGATGGGGAAGGCCAGGCCAGCAGAGTGGTCAAAGAGGGGTTGAAGGGCTCTATTCTGAGGGAGTCTCACCACAGGGGCTGCTGCTTAGGTTTTCCTACTTCATGCAGCTTGGAGCACCACAGAACAGCCAGGACATAGCTAGCCCTTCTGTGTTCCCAGGGCCAAAAGAACAAAAGCCGTTGGGCTGGGAGTTGAGACAAGTCCTTTAGCATCACCGGGCCCTCTGCCAAAGGAACTGGGTTGCATTATTCCCAAGGTCTTTTCCTGCCGTAGAGCACCACTATTAATTTATGATCCCTCTTGCTTATTTGTGTGATAGCCTCTGCGTGGGATGCACAGCTTGGAAAGAGGTGGCACTGGCAATTACTTACTCATGCAGGTCTCCAAGCTAAAACCAAATCAGCAACACATCTAAAGTGGCCTCCAGCTGCTGCCTAACGTATTTTTGCAAAAGTTATGGCCTAAAGACAACACTTGAGGGCTCCCGGGCCTATTTCCATGCTTGTCTTGCCTGTGAAATCCTGTTCCTCTGCTGTGGATGTGGTCCTGGGGACGTCTGTGGATCACAGGTTGCCATTAACAGCTCCCCAGACAACCACCAGCCTCCAATTTGGCTTTGCAAAATTGGAAGGAAAGTCCGTTTCTCATAAGCCAATTTTATGAAGCAAAAAACAGTGCTTCCATTCTTGACTCAAAGCCAAAAAGCTGTATTGGCCCCATAAATGATTAAAATAGCAGCTGGTAATGTCTTAGAAACAGACTGATGGGTTGGAAGGCCTTGAAATCTACATGAATCCCACATGCCTATGAGCAGTATTAACTAATTCGGAGTGAGGCTGAATACACCTGGATATTTAGAAGCCAGTGATGTCAAGACAATCACAGAAACCCTGTGTATCAGTAAGAGTTTACTAGAGAAACAGATATAACACAAGATACACAAATGTACAAGAAATTACAAGTTTGGCTTACAATGGTCAGTCACAGAGTTGGATGAGGAAGCGTGCAGAGGGTGTCTTCAAGCTGGAGATTGAAAAGTCCAGTCCAAGGTCTGGAGCTCTGCAGTGTCCATGCAAATTGTTATCAGGAGGCTGATGGGTCTGTAACAGAATGCTGAAGAATCTTCAACAAAGGCCCAAGAGTCTGCACCAGAAGGCTGAAGAGACCTAGGTGGAAGCCAAACAGTCTGCACCAGAAGATAGATGACTACCAAGCTGAAGGCACAGACTAGAGCTCCTCCAAAGAACCAGCAATCAGTTCTTCCTCATTTCCCTTTTTATAGTATGCATCCAACCTGCCCTGTGGTGAGGGTTGGGGGGGTAGGGAAACGTGTGTGTGGGGGGGGTCGGGTCCTCTACACCCACACCATCTCCAGGCTCTCCTCTTGCACAGGCTCAGGGTGAATACAAAGTGTGGACCCTGGCTCCTTGCTGAGTCTCTTAGTTAACCTTCTAAACTTTTCAAATTGACACAATGAATAACACCCTAGAGCAAGAAGGGCCTGTCCTTTTCACACCAGGATGTAGAACTGCTGAGTTATTTAGTGAAGTTTCTGGATTCCTAGAAACAATGCATCAACCATAACATCCTGGCAGGAACCACATTTCTCTAGGACAACAGCTACTGTTGCAAATATAGACCCAGAGTGGTGCTGTTTCATGGCCCACATCCTAGAAGTCAAATATCCCAGTGTTGTTTACACAGAGAAAATGGGAGTCATAGTCTGATGTGGATCTGACATAAGGAAGAATTCCGAATGAGACAGAATTCCTGCCTTGCTGAGTCTGGGTGTGACTTGAGAGAGAAAATAACCTAGTAAAATAAGTAACACCTCTAACTTCACAGCGCAATTAAAGCCCTGTGGGAAGTCGGGAAGGGGTGAGACAGACTCAAATGCGAATGCTAAGAAAGTCTGAGCAGAGGTCAGCGGTGAGTGGGCGGAGCCGGCAAAGGAAAAACACTGGACTGTGCCCCGCAGTGTGCGGGCAAGCCAGGTCTGGACATGGGGAAAAAAACGATGCGAATAAGAAGGCCGTCAGTACCCCGAGGAAGTGCTGCCCTCCAGACCGGGAGGGACTGTGTTGGTCCCGGGGGAGATGAGGGGAGGCCCTTAGGCAGAGCGTTCAGCCCAGGATTACCCAGTTAACATCCCTAGTCATCCCCACGGGACTGTGTGCATGCATATGCGGTGAAGGAAGACAAGCAGGCAGAGCATCTGGTGGCCTGGCTAGGGTTGCGGTGGGCGCGCTGGCCGGAAGTGCACGGAGATGGGCGCCCTCCGAGGACGGCCTGGCAGGAGGGTGACCTGGGCTGGCTTTGAAGCATGAGGAAAGGACAGAAATGGCCTGGCAACCTTTAAATTATGGCCTTAACCACAGGGTCATGGTCTTAAATGAAGAACAAGTTGGACGAGGTTGAGGGGTCCAGAATTGAGGTTCCCGTGAGACTTCAATGTGACGACACCGAGTGCATTGTTAGAGCTCCTGAGTTACCATAAGTTGGGGCACAGAACCCTGAGCCTCTGAGATGCTTCCATCCTCGGCAAAGGACCCCAGGGTGGGGTGTCCTGGGGTGCAGGGAGGACGCTCGGGGACAGGGTGAGGAGAGGCCGGTCATGGGGCCTTGCCTTTGGTCAGAAAGAGGTCACAGCTCCACCATCAACTTGGGTGTCCTTGGAGAGGAGGACAGCGGCCTCGTGGAGACAAGCGGGACTCTGAGGTTCCCAAAGCACTGGGGACATCATGCGGTGGGCTGGAGGGGAGTTTTATTTTAGGAGGCAGTTACAGTGTGATTCCATGCTGCTGGGAAAGACCAGGGAATACCCGAAATGCCTGGATCCCTGAAGGGTCCTGAGTGAACGAGTGAGAGACGGTGTCCAGGGCAGGGAGGGCTGCTGGGGACGGAGAAGACAGGGGCCTTACCTCAAAGCTCTGGGCCGGGTGGGCTGCGTGTGTGAAGGTTTGTGTAAACGAATGGCGTAGATGGCACAGAATGGCTTCTGGCTGCCAGGCCGAAGTAAAGCAAGTGAGAAGGCAGAGGAGGCGGTGTGTGGTGTTCAGGGAGCGGGAGAGGCACAATGGTGCAGGGTGTGGCCTGGACTTGGGGCAAGGCCGACTTGCTCTGAGTCTGTGCTCTTGGTTCCCACAGAGGTTTTGCTGTTTTGGGTTTTCTTTAAGAAACCCACCCAGCCCTAGTCAGCCTGTTAGTCTTTGGGTCACCAGTATCACCCAAAGCCTAGGATTGATTCTGGACAGCGCTGGTCCAGACATCCAGCCAGCGCTCCTCTCTGGCATCTGCAGCATGGAGCCCTCCGCTGCACCTCCCCTGCCTCAGCCAAGGTCTCAGGAAGCCTCTCACCCTGTTCTTGACTGGCCTTTTCTCTCCTCTGCAGTCTTTGTCCAGTAGGTGTTCTCTGCAGCCCAGGTGATCTTTCTGCAAACCAAAGCTGCCACTCCGCTCTTTATGTCACATAGCCGCTCCCATCTGGGAGGAGGCCACACCCTGAGGCTGGTTTGCAACAAACACATACACACACACACGCACACACGCACACACACGCGCACACACACACATGCATACAGGCACACACATGCATATATACACACACACATACACCAGCGGCTCAGGCTTGAGCCCCTCTGCTTTCCCCTCAGTCTCTCTACCTCCCTTCACCTGCCCAGGCCCCCTGCACACAGTGGCCGGCAGAAGACAGCTGCGTGGGGATGGGGTGCAACCAGAGAGCCCCCTTCCTCGGAAAACACCTCACCCACGTCCTGGTGTCCCACCCAGAGCAGAGAGGCCTCCCCTTTCTTACCTAGGAGCTTCTGATCAGTCGTATCTTGAGGCTGTGCGCCAACCTCTTCTCCTTGCTGTTAGGTGACGAAAGCATAGTCACATGGGTCTACAGGCCACTGCCAGGGGTGGGCATCCATGCGAGCTGGGCTGTGGCAGAGTGGGGCACTCTGGAGGGTGGCGAGTGGAGAAGAGCACACTCAGTTTGCAGTGCAGCGACTGATGAGCAGGGCGGTTGCCCTCAGCACCCACAAAGCAAAGCATTCTTCTCTATTCAAATAGCAGTGAGCACAAATCCAGTATGCTCCTGGGAGACAGTCACTGGTCTCCTTCTAGGACTGAAGAACACAGGCTGCAGTCTGAGTTGGTGGGTGCGGGTCAGGTGAGTCTGATTCCACACAGGTCTGTTTCTAATGCTGTGTGTGTTTCCTTCCAAACACAGGTCCAGTGTGGCCAAGGGTTCCCCTGCATTGTGCTGTGACAGGGCACATAGGAGACCCGCATGGCACCTGTGCTGCTGATAACAACAGCATGTTGGCTCAACAGGCACAGACTCGGGATTGGTGTTGGAGGCAGCTGGGTGGTGAGGACGCCATGGGCAGGGACTGGATACATCGTTGTGCCATTGTTCGGCATGGTAGAGGACTGTGGTCTAGGTGCCTGCTTTGTTCACAGTAACTGTAGGAAGTAGACCAGGCAAGAAGGATCTGTGCTCACACAATTAAGAAAACCTGAGTTTAAGATGTCCTGATGACAGAACACATCAGAACCCAAGGTCAGGGGGAAGCCTCTCTGTGACCTGAGTGAGGAGGACTGGGGCACCACCCTGAGGAGGTTGCTGTTCCTACAGGCTTCTCCTTGTCTTGTGGCTCTCCTTTCTGCTCTGAACTGGCTTCAATCTAAATAGTGCTTTCCAGTGGCTTTCCAGGGAAGCCCTGTGCCCATCTCTGTTCCACCATCTTTTTGTTGTAGTTACTGTAAAGCCTCTCATTGGTGCCCTTAAGGAACATGACTGGATATGGACTGTACTGGACAATGTCTATTATCTGTGGACAGTGCCTGTCTGTCATTGTTGTGGTCTTGAGGATGGAACCCAGGGCTTCACACATGCTAGTGAAGTACTCCTCCACATCCTGCCAATGATACTGTTCATGTGGAAGAAGTGAGCTTTCTAACATTTAGCTTTAAATTTTGTTTTTCTAAAAACCCACGGAAAAAGGGAGAAGAGGGGTGACCCACTGTCCTGTCCAGCACGTCCCTCCTGCTCCTCTCCATCTTCTTGCCCCAGGCCTAGCTTACCCTGGGAGGCCCTGCCCACACAGCTTCTAGGCCTGCCAGGGAATGGTGATGCTGCTGTGGCCGGATGGGTTCAGGAGAGGCAGCCTGCCCAAGGGCAGAGGGAACCTGCCCAGACACACCTGCACCTTGGGCTCCAGAAGACCGATATTAAGGTGGGGTGCTGGGCGGGTGGGGCCAGGACTCCCTGTTTCCACCTCAAGTTTCTGTCTCTGTCCTGCCTCGGGACAGCTTGCTTTGAAAAGTAGGGGTGTAGACACCATCGCATCACTTAGGGAAGGTGGGTAACCAAGAGATGACAGGCACTGGTCAGCCCTCTTTGGCCCCTTTGCACCTCTCTCCTCCTCCCGCTCCCCCCCTCCCTGTCTTCCTCCTTCTCGTCCCTGCTCAGCTTCCTCTTCTCCTCTTCCTTCCCTCCCACTTCCTGGTCCTCTGCCTCTTCTTCTTCCTCCTCTTCTTCCTCTTTCTCCTCCTGCCCCCTTCCTCTTCCTTCCCCCTTCCTCTTCTTCCAACGTGTCTTCCTCCTCCCTCCCCCCAGTCCCTTTACTCAGGGTCACATTTGTCACCTCTGGCCCTGAGCACTGTCCTGGAGTCTTTCTGTGTAGCAAGGGGACTGAAAGCCGTGGCGCTGCACTGAAGGTGTCCCAGTGGTTAGGTGCCTTGTGAGCCTCTCCTGCCAGCCTGGCCTGAGTGGGGCTGTGGTTTTCAGTGACACAGGCACATGTCCCAGGATAGGTGTGAGTCCTTGTCCACTCCCCTGTGCTCCATGTGCAGCCATGGACAAGGCCCTTGGATAGATAGATGTCCAGAAGCCACAGCTGAGGGTACAGTGAAGAAGAAATAGAAGTTGGTAGCATGTGCCTGGTCATCTCATCCAGAACATATGGCCTCTGTTCATGATTGACAGCCGGGGGAGGCCTTGAGGGCACTTTGCTTACAGAATGCACTGATGTGCTCACTGGTGGGCAAAACAGGTGTGATAATCTCTTGAGTGAAGAAGTTGGTGTAAAGCAATTAGGGAACTTGTCTAAGGCGGGGAGAACTGTGAGTGTCCGGCAGTTTCTGGGTGCGGCCTGGTCCAGCACCAAGGTCCACTTCACCAAGACACCAGCCTGGTGTGTATGTCCTGTGGCTGGGCCAAGCTGTCCCTTGGGGAGGGGCCCCCAAGCTCAAACCTCAGTCAGACACGTGTGAGGAGCAAGGCACAGGCTGCCTATCAGACCATGCAGATGGTGGCTCTGCAGCCAGGGCCCCGGGCAACTGCCGGCCCCTGGGGCCCAGGAACACCTGGCAGAGCTCGGGACCAGGCCTATGGTCACCTCGTCACGCCCAGAGGGGGAGGTGGGGGCCTGCGACCCTGGAGACACGCGGCCTCCTGGGGACGCGGCACTTCCCAGGGTCCTCCAGCCACGGGCCGAGATTTCCTGGGGCTGCTCTATCACCGCGCGGGTGCCCGGGGCCTTGGCCACGGGGCAGCTGGAGACCAGACTCCCCGCAGGCGGGCCTGACCACGGTCCTCCTTGGCCTTATCCTCTTCGGCCAGCCACCGCCCCGCGCACCCCACAAGCAGGGTCAGCCCTGCCAGCAACTCTTGCCTCGGGCGCGTACGCCACGGGCGGGCCGGCCGGGGCCCGAGTCCTCGGTGTGCAGCGGCCCGGCGCCCAGGCCGCGCCTCCTCTCTTCTGGCCGTCACGGCCCGCGCTGGGCCAGGAGGGACCCGAGAGGCCGCGGTGGCGCGGAAGCGAGACTCGGGCGTCCGCGGCTCTGCCCGGCGCCCGCGCCCGTCAGTCGGCCTGGGGTGCGCGGCTGCTGGACCACGGGTCGGGCTCTCAGGGCGCCTCCGAGAAGCAGATCTCTGGGAGCCCGGGACCGCGGGAAACGGGGAGCTGTTTCACCGGCTTCGGGGAGGTCAGCAAAGGCGCAGTCGGCTGGGGCAGCCCGTGCCCCTCGTGCCGTCCCGCCAGCGGGCCCGTGCCGAGCAGTGTCCACGGCCCACAGCCCGCACGTGACCGCCCCTCCGCGCCGCGTCCGCGCCGGCTCAGCCCTTCTCTCAGCGGTCCGAGCCCCAGCCGGCGCGGTCAGTCCGAGCCCGGGCTGCAGGGAGGGGAGGGGACGCGCTCCGGCCTCGGGTCTGGGCCCTGCCCTGCCTCCGCTCTGCCCCCACGCGCCTCGGAGCCGGCGGCACTGCTGGACCACAGCGGCCCACAGCGGCGTGCAGCGCTTTCCTCCTGTCCAGCTGCGCAGAGAAGAGCGACGGGTGTGCACCGCCGCGGCCGGTGTGAGCACCTCGCGGCACATGGGTCCCCCCCCCCGGGGGACGCTCAGCCTGTCCTTGCCCTGCTTTCTTAACGGTAGCCCCCAGCAAGACAACAGTGACAGGCAGCAGGGACAGGCTGGGCGGGGCTGGCAGTTTTGATCTCTGGTTTCAGGGCTGAGTATTTTCCAGTTAGGTCTTATTTTGGGGAAGGAGGGTCGCCTGAGAAGCTGGGCGCACCGTGTGACTCCCTTCTTGTGAGTGTGGGCAGCCAGGACCTCTCAGGAGTCCTGCGAGTCCCTGATAACGTGTAAAGCATGGCCCCAGATGCACCGCAATGTTTCACTAACGTTAGATACGTTTTTTACTAGGAGAACTTGGCAAATTTCACTACCCTTATTCTTGTGATTCATGATTCATTTGTCCAGTTCAGCCATCCTGAAGTCCTAGCATAACCAAATCAGTGGAAAGGGAGAACCAACATGGCGCCTGATGTAACTGTTTAAAAAATGAAAATACGGAGGCTGTACCACTCTGGAAACCTCTATCGCTCCTGCAGGGAGCTGCGAAGCAGGGGCCAGCATCACCTGGGGACCACAGACCTTCCACAGCGAAGGACCCTCGAGGCCAAACACTCTTCTCCCTCTCAGCCCCGCCCAAGCGCGGCCTCCACGTCCATCGCCGCCTTTCTCCTCCCCTCCGCACGCCTCTGCTGAGCCCTCAGCAGCCGCTCCTGTCTCCTCGGCTTCACCGCAGACCTGTCCTCCAGGCTGCTCACAGCGCTGAGTGTGGCCTGCCATCCTCAGGCCCTCGGGTGAGGGCTGGCTGGCAGCTTCGTGCCATGACCAGCCTCCCCTTTCCTGTCCACGGCCTGACCTGCACACCCCGAAGGCTGGTGACTGGTTTGTGTCGTGGGCTCCGCTGTGAATTCCACACGCGAGCCGCAGTTCCTGCACCTGCTTCTGACCGCTTCCCGGCCTCCTCTGCTCCATGTCAGAAACCTGCTGCAAGGCACCCCTGGACCCCGCTGTCACGCCTCCCACGTAGACAGCTCAGGCCCTGCGTGCTGGGGGCTGCCAGGCCCTGCTTGCTTACTTCCCATGCACGCTGTGTGGTCTGTGGGGCTCTGAACCCGTCCTCCCCGCCTCCTCAGCCCCGGCCCAGTGTCCTTTAATACCATCGGGCTCTGCCCACACCCCCAAGTCTCTCTGTTCTCTGTGTTTTTGTCGTACTCATCAGACCAAACGAAACTTTCATTCACAGTTGTGGCTTCATTTGTGCCTGTCCCTGGCCAGTGGACGTGTACGCTGTCATGATACAGCTTAGCTCCCAACCCCAGAGACGCTCAAGGTTGAGCTGCGCCTCCTAATCAGCTGTTCTCCCAGCAGCTGCAGCAACAAACTTCACACTGTCGTCAGTCTTCATAGACCTCAGTCACCCCACAGGTGCGCCTCCCAGTATTTCACACGCGAACCAGCAACCGCCAGGATGCAGCTCGAGCCTGCAGCTGTCAGTAACACAAGCGCGCTGAGACTGACACCTGCGACGGCTTGGCCGTCTGCGCCTCCCTCCCTGAGTGCTGGCAGGACTGCGCAGACCTCCTCCTAAGGAATAACGACCGCACACCTAGGTGTGGCGACCTGTCCCCTCTTACTTCTCTGGAGACTGTGGGTTCTCCTTTCCCACACGTGGCCACTGTCTTCCTTCCAGCAGGACTCTCCAGCTGCCACAGAGCTCTTGGCTCCTTTTCCCACGCCATTTTCCTGATGGCAGTGCGGTCCTCCCATTTGCTCAAGGCGAAGTCCTCACATCCTTTCCTGTGCTTGTCTTTTACTGTCATGCCTGAAAAGTACTAATTAACTAGGAGGTTTGTTTGCAGATACCCTTAAGACACGTGAATAGAGATGTACTGGGTGTATGATTACATAAAAGGAAATTACCTGAAAGTTTTTCTCAAGAATGCTTGTTTCCCTGAAATCCCCTCTCTGCGGTTACTTTGTTATTCTAGAGAGCGGGTTGGTGAGTTGTTGGGAAGGAAGGGCGGTACATCATGATTTCCCTGTGTCGAAAACCATCAATCAACTACTGCCCGTTACATTTTTTTCTAATCAAACTGTGGAGGGAGAATGAGCTTCACTTCATATGTTGCAGGCATTTTACCGGTATATATTTTACGCTGGGATAATTCACCTTATAAGATTAAACTGCAGTGCTCCCTGGTTTCTGTTTTAAATGGTTTTACAGTCTTCTATGCCGCTGCTCCTTTGAAAGCATTTCTGCTGGGTAAATTATAACAACTCCAAGAAAAAAAAATGAAATTGCATAGTGAAAGTTAATGAAGAACAATGTTCCAGGAACAGGTAGATTTAAAATGGAACCTCACACATGGAAGCAGTTAGTCACTGTTATATAATCACAGCATAGGAAAGATGAGATTATAAGGAACAAGGTAGGAAAAAGGAAGACCAAACTCTGGAATAAACTTGGATTTAAGAGTGGAAATGGGTGAGGTAAGCAGGTGTGGAGCATGCTGAGAAATTCAGTTCTCTGAAACTCATGATTACCTGGGTCATGGGCCGCAGCTGGTGTGGGCCAGAGTGGAATGAACGCTCAGGAGTCCCCATGCACAGCCTGGACCATGAGGATCCTCTTCACTGTTCACTATCCTGTCTCTCTCCCTGTGCGGTGGGTGGTGGTCAAGGCTTGTACATAAATTCTTTTTGTTCATTTTCTAAAAGCAAAAGTACCATATTCTATGTAGGCAATGCCAAACCCAACTTCAGTTGGGTATGAAGCTTATATTAATTAAGGTTTACTGTCTAGGTTGCACTCCTGGACAAAACTCACATTAATTAATTAATTAAGGTTATTAAGCCTTTGATGTCTAGCATTTAGAATATAAAACCTTAGTGAATATATAAACCTTTGGGGGGAAATGCAAAAGTAAAGTTGAGCTAAGTACCTGGTAGGAGCAGAGTACGTGGAGGAAAGAGAGCTATTGTAAATCCCCTTATCGCAGAAACAAAGACCCGTTGTATCTGCACTAAACATCAAGAACCTTCATACAGTTGCTACTCAGTGTGTGTTTGTTACGTGAATGGAGGTGGAATTCTGGGGTGTAAAAATCTAAACTCCTGTGAGACCTGTGAACAGTAAGATATCATTTGACAGTGGACTCAAGTTAGACCTAAGTGTACACTGAACACTCCAGAGCAGTAAGTAAAAGAAGCCTTAAAGAACTATAACCAGTAAGATAAGAGCGAAAATAGAACTCTGTGAGTTGGTCAGGTAACATCAAAGAAGGCATAAAAACAGTGGAAGATGAAAGAAGAAACAAAGAACAGTGTCAACAAACAAGAAAGCTACAAACATCATTATTAATCTAACTAAATCAGTAACCATTTAAGTGTGAATGGGCTAAATAAATCAGTGAAAAGACAGGGCCTGCCAGACAATGGAAAATAAGACCAGGGCATCAGGATATAGCTCAGTGGCAAGTGCAAGGTCCTGAGTCCAATGTCCAGTACCTCAAAAAAAAAAAAAAAGGACCTTTCTCTCTATTGTCTTTATGGAACTCACTTTACTATAAAAGCATAGGCAGTCCATGGATGGGGAAGCTGCGTGATGTCCAGCAGCAAGTGCAACCTAGCCTAAGCAATGGACTTGGTGTGATTGTGATGTGCCAGGTCAGCTCACCAGGGGCAGCTCTGTGGAGGATGTGGGAGTGAAGGAGGCCACAGACACACAGGATGGGGTATAGGGAAGGTGCCATGCCTTCTGCCCAATTTTACTGTGACCCTAAAACTGCTCTGAAAATAAAATATACTTTTTACAAAGAGATAAAGATACACTGTGTGTCTTGGTTACTTTTCTCTTGTTGCTGAGACAAAATACCTGACACCTAGAATTAAGGAAGGAAAGGTTTATTTAGCTCACAGTTTGTGGAGGCTTCCTTCCACACTTGGCTGGCTCCAAGACAGGGTGGCATATGGCAAAGGGCAACAGTTCATGGAGCAGAAGACAGCAAAAACAACAAGAGCAAAAAAGGAGGTGCAGGCAGGAAGAGCAAGCCTCTTTTCCTCCCTTATACTGTATGCAAGCTACCTGCCCCAGTGCCAGTGTAGCACTCAACTCACACCCATAATTCCAACATTGGACCATGGATTAATCCTAAACTCTAGAAGCTGCCCCATGACTGCACGAGACTTTGGGGTACATCCAGACACAAGTCATAACACCATGCTATGCTAATCAAAAGAAAGCCAGAGTGGCTGTATTAACTTTGGGCCGTGCCGACTCCAAAGAAAGGAAAATTATAGTAACATAATCTCTTTTCCAGCAGTGATTTCATTTTCTTTACCTTTCTTCTTAGGATGTGTTTTTAGGTCTGTTAACTATATTTCTGCCTTTCCTCCCCAAATTCTTCATTTTAATAATTTCATTATTAAAATTTAATAATGTCCACATTTTACTTATTTAAAAATGTATTGTCACACTGGGCATGGTGATACATGGCCAAGTCCAAAGTATTCATGAGGTTGCCGCTACAGGGTTGCTTGAGCCAATGAGTTCAAGGACTGCCTGGGACACAGTGAGACCCCATCTTAAGTCAAAATATACTGTCCCTCTTCTGTCCTGGGCAGTAATATACCTACAGTGCCACTGTCATCTGTCAAGTGATGCATGTGACATGCTCAGTGGCTTGTCTCCTACTCAGTGTAGTCTAATACACATTGTGACAGATAATGAAGCTAAATCCTACTATAAGCTGACTTCACTCAAGTCTTTCTCTGTGCCCAGCATCGTTTAGCTTTTGTAAGAGTTAGAGCCCAGCACTGCCCATTGTCCTGATTGGGAAAGCAGCCCCGGAGAAGCCGCAGACCTTAGCCTGGGTCTCGAAAGTTAGGTAGCAGAGTTTGGGTTTAGAGAGGGCTGAGTTGGACTCCACAGCCAGAACAATTTGCCACCACCCCTGTCTTAATGAAGACAACATCACTGTCATACAACGTTTGGTTTCACTTCCTGTACCTGACCCAGGTACTGGTGTATTTTAACCACCAAGTGAATCAGGGATTTTATTTTCCCCAGTATCTTGTGTTTGCATCACCTGTACCATGGTCAACCCCTGCCCCCAGGCCTCGTGGCTCCTGATTTTCTTCTGGGGGTATGGACATCAAGCACAGAGTCTTTCCCTTTCATTTTCACCCCACAGCTTTGGAAAGGGCCATCTTGTTAATGAATGGGGACTGGGGCACTGTGGCGCAAGCTCATATAGAGTATCTGATGTTCCCTTTAAATGTAAGGAAATAATGAAACATCTTTAAAAAGTAAAGTAGTTCAAGAGAAGATAATTTGCACCCTTAACAGCTGTGCGAGTGGAATGCTCAAGACAGGAGGAGCCATTTGGCCCAGGGGAAAGGAGCTTCTGGTTCTCCCACTTGGTTTCCAAACTCTTCCCCGGGAATGGATGAGTTTCTACCTGACTTCTACACACTCAGACCCATCAGCAGCTCTGTCTGTGCTGGCCTCAGACGGGACTGGGCACCCACCAGGGACTCATTGCCAGCACAGCTCTGTTCTAATACAGAGCGGGGCTGAGTGTGTCTACAGTGCTCCCTGCTGTGCATGTGCTTTGATATGCCTCCTCAGCACCCACAAGCATGTGTGACTCGAAGCGTGGGCCTGTGTGTGTGGCACATTGTGGTACCGTCATGATGAGTTAAATTGTTCACCCCCAAAAGGTGGAACAACTCTCCTGAGAAGCAGCGCAAAATGCCGTTGCTTTGCCAGGCTGGATTACAGTGTGTGTGCAGTGAAAGAAGCTGGTTTTGACCTTAAGCATCACTGTCAAGATCATTCTCTATCATGTTCAGAGATGAACTTTGGCTCCAACCTTGTGGCCGGCCTGGCCGAGTCCCTAGGGCAGTTCCATCCGTAACTCCTTATTGAGCAGCTTGTCACAGTGCCATGAGAAACAATTAATGCTTACAGGGTCACCTGTTTCCAGGAACAGGAGATAAGGGGATGTTTGTAGAGGAAGAGGGTCTGGAAGCTGCCTGAGAGGAGGGAGTACACTGCCCAGGTGGCCTGTGCCCTCTCTTGGTGGTAGGCAGATGGAAGAGGGAAGATTTAAGGAAGGATGTGCTTTTTGTGATTCTGGTCTATTTGTCCAGAGTACAAGGGTTTATATCCATCATATATTACAGTCTGTACAACACTCTCCGTCGGGGGCTCCCACAGGGATTCACACATCATTAACCCCAGGTCTCCAGCAGGATCACCAAAGAGGTGAGAGGTTGCCAACCCAACCAGTGGTGTCCTTGGGGAAGCAGGCATGATGGTTACAGTTTATTTTCTTGATGACCCAGAAGTGAATCGACTCCTACTGACCCCATTTGTAACCCCTTGTAAAGTCCTCCAGGAAGACAGAGCCTGGCTACAAGATGCCTGGCTTGTAGAAGGGAGGCCAGTGTGGTCCACACTTCATGACTATACACTAATAAAAACCCTGAGGACATTTGTAAAACTAAAGCCCTTCCTTTCAGTACATCAGCCATGTGCTGGCTGAATTCAGTGACTGTCACCGCTGTGTCATTCAGGCCACACTTGGTGCCATCTGCATCACACAGCTAGAGACCTGACAGTCAGTGCTGTTCAGTACAGTGGTTTCCAGCTAAATGCAGAGGATCAATATAGTAATGTAGCGATTCCTTCTAAACTCTGGCTTTGCTAGACTTCCATCTCTGGAGACCATTTTTTAAAAATAGAAAAAAAAACTAAGTTGAATCAAACAGTGCAATTTAAGAAGTGCAACAAAAAGATTACAAAATGTCAAAGCGCTGGGTATGGTGCGGGATGTATTTTGGGAATGGCAGCTTGTGGAGATTAATTCAGTCCATACCTTAGGTTTTCAAGATGTTTCACAGAGCCGTTTCTCTGCCGGACAGGAAGTTTGCCTCTTCTCTCTTGTGCTGTCCCTATGCTGGCCACTACACTCGGTGGGAACGGTCAAGTTGCAGGGTGGAGAATGGGGTTGTTGGGTTTAGAACATCGTTCACATCCAGCTGGTCTCCCCAGGAGTCTGTCCCTCTAGCTACATCTCCATCTCCTCCTCTGAGGCTTGGTGAAGGGCCTCACCTGTGGGGCTGCTGGGAAGCAGTGGCGTCCATGAAGCCCGGGCAGAGCTTCATCCAGCACTGGTCACTGCGACTGCTCTCATCCTTCACCACAGCCCAAGCTGTGTCCTCATCTGCACCGAGTTTTAGCATTGCTGCTTCTTCTAAGTCCTCATTTTCCTGCCGCCCTAATTCCCACTCCACTCTGTCTCCATAGAGAGACTGTGAGCCCGCTGTCTGCCCAGACCCCTGGCCGGCTGCTTTCCTTGTGCAAGCTTCCCAGGGTGGCTCTGGACTCTCCCTCAGCCCCTCCAGGGCTTGACCTCACATTGCCACTTGCACCCACCTGGGTGCTGCTCCTCCCCGCTGCTATCCACCCTCAGCCCTTCCATTCCCTTTGCTCAGGAAGACGTTTCCTCCATTTTACAGCAACAGAAGAGACTGCCGCTGGCTCGCTTCCCACTGAGGGACGAGGACATCCTCACTGCGGTCCTGTCTTTGTCGCTGTTTTTCCTTTCCAATGTGCAGCCTTCCGGTTATCTCCCAGTCCAAAACCTGAGTGTATTGACGGGAAGCCGCATGATGCCTCCAGTTGCCAGTGCACAGTGTGTGACTCTGAGATCAAGCGAGACACTGCCATTTCCTTACCATGAAGGCTGGCAGACCCTTCTTCCAGCTTGGCAAGCATGTTCCCTCAGCATCTGCAGTCGCCCCCTGTGCAGTTTAATAGCCAGGACCGGTCCTTGCTCACCCCCATTCTGTTCACCATGCCCAGCCTCTCAGACCCGGACCCGTGGCTGCATTTGCACTGTCGTCTCCCAGCCTCTGCTCATGGTCACTCGTGAAGGGCGTGGGTTTGCCAGGCTGTCCACTCTGAGTTCCCACACTGTAAATTTGAGATTTGTCTTTGTATGTATGCAAACCCTGTGATTTGAGCCAGCAACCCCTATCTGCTACCAGCAGCCTCCTGTATATCAGTCTTCTTCACCAAAATGAGATTCTCTCTCCCAGGCCTGTGGCAGGTGCCAGGGAGATGAGAGCTTTATGTCGTCTTGCACCAACAGTCCTATTTGCATACATTTGGTTCTAAATGATATTAGTACAAAAATCAAGAGTCCTGTAAGGAATTCTGACTGCATTCCTAAGTGGAGGAATATTTTTTGTAAAGTACCTTAGTGCTCCAGTAATAGTGTGCTTACTGCTTTTGGAGAGAGAGGGAGAGAGAAAGAGAAAGAGAGAGAGAGAGAGAGACAGAGAGAGAGAGACACACACAGAGACACAGGGAGAGACAGAGAGGGAAACAGAAGTGGATATTTACAATTTCACTCCTCCAACATAAATAGAAAGGAAAGAAGTGATGTTTTATTGGAACAACCACAGAGTAAGAGGGCTGCTGAGGTTATGAGAGTTTATTTTTTCTATAACCAAGGCAATACTTGGAGTCTTCATTAGTTTGTAAAAACTAGAATGAAACAAAACAATGGTTTAAGTGAGTGTATTGAATTTATCAAAGTATGACTCGCAGATGGTTAATCCATCAGTGTTCGGTACAGGCATATTTGGGCCTTGACTGCTCTGAAACTCATTGAATTTGGCATTTTAATGCAGACACTTTATCCCTGACAAAATGCTACTCGTGTGTAAGCTAGAACTTGTCCCTGTTGCTGGCCTCCTGACTTGCTGGCACCTCCAGCCAGGGCAATTTGTTTGATACTCGCATAGGGCTCTCCTTTGCTCCTCCCAGGACCCAGTAATGAGGAGGCACCACTTTGTTCACTTTTGACAAGTCCAGGTGCTTGACACAGTCAACAACCATGACAAAATCCACACCCAGAACGTTTCCATTGGCCCAAAGATTCCCTGTGTGCCTGTAGTGAACCTGCTCTTCAGAGCCCGAAACGAGGCAGACGCCGACTCACCCAGCTATAACCTCATGTTAGTGCGGTCCCACAGCACATCCTGTGTGCTGACTGAGTTCATTTAGTGCAGTGTTTTTGTAGTTCTTCCATGCTGTCCTGTGCATTACATCCCATGCCTTTGTGTTCCTGTGCTGCTCCATGGTATGGAGAGGTTGTGATTTGTTTGTCCATTCATCAGTTGAGGAAGATTCAAGTTGCTTCCACTTTGGGACTATTATGAGTGATGCTACATGTATGCAATTTTGTGTGGATGTGTTTTTATTCCTGCTATAGAAAATGCCTAGGAGTGGAAACTGCTGGTCACATGAGAAAGGTATGTCTAACTCTGAAAGGCTTTCCAAAGTTTTATACTACTCCCCAACAATATTTCAGTTTGATTCCCTCCAAATCCTTGTTAACCCTTGCTCATTAGTCTTAATAACTTTAACCATTCATGTGGGGTAGATGGGTACCTCATTATGGTTTGTGTGTGTGTGTGTGTGTGTGTGTGTGTGTGTGTGTGTTTGACACAGAGTCTTGCTATGCAGTTCAGGCTGGTCTTGAACTCACTTTATAGCCCATGCTGGCCTCAAATTTTTAGTCATTCTCTTGCCTCAGTCTCCCAAGTGCTGAGATTACAGACGTGTGCCACTATGCCTAACTCTCATTGTGGTTTTCATTTACTTTTCTCTGGAGGTCCGTGATGCGCAGCGTCTGTCCATGCTTTCTGCCTAATTATTTATGCCATGTGGTGTGGAAGTGTGCAACTGTGGTGGAATGGAGGGTGGAAAGATTACTCAGAGACAGAACTTGTTCTAAACACTGAGAGGCCCAGAGGGGCTACCTCACCCGAGAGCACCCAAGGGTAGCACTGGAGCTGAGAACTCTCCGGCTTTATTTAGAACATCAGGGTAAGAGGAAAAACAGGAGAAAAGCAGTTTTGGGCAAGGAACTGTCTTAGGCTTGGCAATTGACTGGGGAAAGGGAAAGGACAGTGGCCAGACACAACAGGCCTCACTAATCTGAACTTCTTGTTTAACTATTCACTCCTTACAGAGCCTGCGTGCCCCTTGGCCAAGTGCCCGACTGACTGTGTGGTATCTATTCTAATCTTTTGTCCATTTTTACACTGGGCTATTTGCATTCAAAATAGTTCATAGAATCCAGGAGTCTGAGCTCTCAGCACACTTTCATCTGTGGGGATAGTAACAGATCTAGAGGGTAAAGACAGAAGAATTCAAATCCAGAAGGGACAAGTCTGGAGCTAACACACCTCTTTCCCACCACTGTGCAGGCTTCCCGACACCATGACAAGGTGTAATCTCACCCTCAGAGATGGAAATGTGGCTTCTAGGGAAATGTATGCTTTTTGTTTTGTTTTTGCTACAGACTCCAGACCTGGATTCTTCTTGAGCGAAATCCAATAAACTATTATACCTTTTAGTGTGTGCTCCCCAAAATAGCAGAAGGTGACCTTTAGACTTACATTGGAAGTAGAAATGTTAATGAATTGATTTACATCTATGTGATTTACATCTCACAGCACGGAGTGATTTAAACTTAAGAAAATATTGCCCAGTGGTCACGAATTCATATGTTAGAGGGGGAGGAAATGGAGCATAAGTATTCTTCTTTTTAAAATTTAGAACAGAGTGTTTATATATAACATGATGTAAAATAATTCAGCAGTAACAATATTTTCTTATTCTAGAGAGCACAGAAATTTACATATTATTGACTAGTCTATAATAATGTAGCACACAATAATTTTGTCCTAAGAAGTCATTACAACATAATATTTATTTAGTATCATTGATATATTGTGTGGTACCCATGGAAGTGAACCAAAGTCATCTCAGCAGTCCTAGGATTCTACCTAAAACGTATAGGGCACATATGATATGATGCTCATTTTTGCAGGATAAAACTAAACATATTTTTAGTGACATCCTGGCCACTAAGGCTTCTTTTTAGTAGGTTTTCAATTCAAAATACACAAATAGCTTACATTTTGTGCTACTGTGGCTTAATACATTGAGTGTTCAATAGATAAAGAAACTAGAGGTGAAATGTATTGGGAAGTCAAGAACAGTGAAAGTCTTTGTGAAAATGATAAGGTCACGTACTGCAAAGGAGAATCCCTGAAATGGAAACCAGAAAAGTGGCACAAAATGCAGCTTGTGGTTGTGACACATGCACACAGAGCCACTCTGGCTCTGCTCAGGTGGGAATAGTCCCTAGCTAGGGAGAAGCCCTTCATTTCTTCTGGGCAGATTTGATCCTGATAACAGACACAGATCCCTTCCCGGGGTGCCTGGCATGGAGTGGGCAGTGCCCACAGTTTGGTCACTATGTGGAAATTCGTAGGAACCCAGAGAGTTCCTTCCATTCAGAACACAGCACTTTTCCTCTTTTGTGTCTGGTAAAAAGCAGTGACTCTACAAATAGAGGTGCAACCTGGACGAAGCAATGTGAACTATGCGGATCACTCTGGAAAGCTCACCACTTATAAACACACTCTGTGGATTAACAGTAGTGAAGGGCTGGAGGTACAGCTCAGTGGGCTAAGTGCTTGCCGCTAAGCACTAAGGCCCTGAGTTCGATCCCCGGTCCCGGAAAAAAAAAAAAAGAAAAAAAGAAAAAAAGGGAACGGATGTAAGACTTCCGGGAAGATGGCGACCGGGTAGGCAGCAGAGAGAGAACCTCCCAGAGGATTACCACCCAAACAATGAAATATAGCAATATGAAGACAGAAATAAGGACTTCCGGGAAGAAGATGACCAGCCAAGAGAGCGAGTGTGGAGGGAAGAACGGCTTCAGCTCCTGAACCCGACAGAGAACACGCTACTGGGACAAACTGCGCCAAACCGGGCAGCGCTCCGGGATCCCGCTCAGAACCCCACCCCCACAGCCAGCGCTGCGCAAACTGGAGCAACAGCGACCGGCCGGCGGGATTTCTGAGTCGGGGAAAATCTCCATCCAGGGAAAAACATCTGAACGGCACTCCTGTCTGCACGATCACAGGGTGAGTTAAGTGCGCGCTCTAACCGGTTTTTCCTGA
>PVLD010010621.1:0-69809 GCA_004027595.1 Dinomys branickii
CTAAATTTGCATGTCTGTATATGGGTCCATACATCTACAATTCGAAGATATCAATGGATAAAGCAACAACTACTGTTGAGACCATATCACCTTGTCTATAGATTAGTTGTGATTGTACTATTTTCTATGATAATGGGTGTCTGTTTGTCAATATGTTTTTGTACTTTTATGTTTCTAAAATAAAAAAAAAAAAAAGAATGACAAGTGCCACATGTTCTCTCTCATATGTGGAAGCTAGAAACGCCAAGCTCAGTGCAGAGTAGTGATTAACAGAGGCTGCAAAGAAGAGAAGAGCAGATAAAGGGAAGTCGGACTTGATCAATGCATACCCTACACATGCACTGAAATATCACACTGAATCCCACCAATACCTACCACTAGTACATGGTAGTCAACAACTCTTAAAGTCAGTATCAAATAAATAAAACTATTAGTAATTAAATTCAGTTAAACCAGAAGTTAGAGCTAGAGTCACTAAAGATACAATAAGGAATTATAAACCCCAAGCCTATCTGAATTTACTCTTCTGGTTTTGTTATTATTGAATCCTCACCTCCACTTCAATTTTTGTTATGTTTAAAGGCTGTATTGTTAGATGTTCAAAACGAGGAAACGTTTTCTAAGTCATAAAACCTACTGCTGAGGATGACTCAGTAATGTTAATAAACAATATCCCTATAGTTTCCCATGTTTCACCTCTCTGGCACTAAATCAATTTCAGTCCCAGCTAGTAAACAAAAGTTTCCACTGCCCCAGGAGGAAAACAAGGGAGTGGGTTAAAAACTTTTGCTTTGACAGCCTGAAGTCGCTTTATGTCCTCATGCACCTCCAACTTTGCGATCTTTTGTGTAGTCCCTAATATGTGTCTCAAAATACTAGCAAACAGTAAATAGAAATGCAAATAAACTGGGTATCTCGACAAAGAAAGACAATCCTTAGTGCAGTGAGGGAAAGGGTGTGATGTCAGTATCACTAGAACAAATCAGGTTGAACAGAAATCAGACATGGTGAAATGCTTGAATGGAAGCCAAGTTTGGTAATAAAGTAGGTAAAATATTTTTCCTGGAAAGTAAACGTTTATATTGGTGTGAAGTCTCCCAGATCAGTGATTATTTTATTTATTAGTATATCCATGGGAGAATTGGTTCTCATTCCTTCTTCCAAATGGCACTTTTCTGGGCTTTTGTTCTGTTTGGGGTTTGCACTTGTTTGGCTATTCCAGATTTTGGATTTGCTCTCTACTGACACGATGAAGAGCTCCAAGGAAAAGCTTTGCTTTACTGTTGATGCATATAGAACCAGAAAATCTCGATCGAAATTTAGGGAACAAATGAATGACTCACCAACCAGATCCCCAACAGACAGCTATTCACCATGGGTCTTAGGAACTATATTAAGGAGAACTTTCTACTGGGGAGAGACAGATCAGTTCTGTGTTTCAGAAAGAATGATCTGGTGGCTGTGTGAGGGGAAAACGAGCAGGATGGAAAATAATTAGGAAGGTATTTCAAAAGAGATTTCAGCAAATTTGCTTCCACTGAAAATGAGAATTACTGTTAGTCAGCTTTCTTTTTTTTTTATTCCGGAAATTGAACTCAGGACCTTGCACTTGCCAGGCAGGCACTTGTAGCACTGAGCTTTTTCCCTGGTCTAAGTCAGCTTTCTTTCCACCATGGTGACTAAATAGTACCTGAGTGAGAAAATCAAATTATATTGGAGGAATGGAGAAAACAAGGAAGGGAAAAGCAAAAATTATCTATCTATCTATATATATACATATATATGATAGTTAATATAGTTACACTAATTTGTCTTAGTTTATTGAAAAGATAGGCTTGTGCTAATATTGTTTCAACAATTAAATGCTGAAATCTTGTACTCTGAGTAGCTCATTTAAAGATAAACAGTATGCAATGTATTAACCATTGTTACCCTCCTATCATATTGTTTTGGAATTTTGATTTTTGTTTTGCTTTTTTCTTTAAAATAAAAAAAAAAATCAAAATAGAGGAGGAAAGGCTTACTTTGGCCCACTGTCTCAGCAGTTGCAGCCTACACTGAGCTGACTCCAAGGCAGAAATGTTGCGGCTGAGGGCCGGGCAAAGGAAAGATGCTCACCTCATGACAGCCACATAGGAAGTAGGCAGAGGGAAAGAGCCAGAGGAAAGGGCCTGAAACCAGCTAACCTCATAGCCACGCCCCCGTGATTTCCTCCCTTCAATCAGCTCCACCTTCTGTTCGCATCAGCCCCTGGTAGAACCATCAAATGGTGAGCTCATCACCGCATTAATTCAGAGGAAGTTGTAGTTAGGAACCAATCAGTTTCCTCAAAGCCCAGCAGCAACCAGGTCAACACAACGAGCCTTTCTGAAGGAAATATCATATCCAAACCATAGCCATTATCTTTCCATATTACAATGTTTTTTATAATTTTATACTGTGCCTTTTCATGTATTAACTATCTTTCAGAGCCAGGTGTGGTGGCACATGCCTGTAATCACAGCACTCAGGAGACCGGGGCAGGAGGACTGCCAGACTGCTGTGAGTTCAAGCCCAGCCTGCAATATAAAGCAAGACCCTATCTCAAAAAAAAAAAAATCTTCCAAATATGTTCTATGGATCTCATAAATGTAGAAGCTTAATGTAAAATTAAAATAAAAAACAATAACAAAACTTCCCTGATAAACTATTTCCATTACACAGAACCCTAAGATGAAGTCCTAAAAGGAGATCTTGCATTAGAAAACAGCTATTACACATGCTGTTTCATTTGAGATCAGAAAATGACCTTTTGCCTAAACGCAATTCTTGAGAATCTCCACAGTGTTTGTTATGATGTCTACATTGTACGCACACTGAAATTGGAAGCGAAAGTAACTGCTGAAAAGGAAAGGGCTAGGATGGGAGAAAGGAGAAAAGAAGGAAGGGAAAAATAAATATGATAGGTAAGATGAGTATACTACTAATTTCTATTAGTTAATTGACAAGAACAGTTTGTGCTTATATTGTTTGATTATTTTTCATGCCTATATCTTGAGATCTAAGCAGCGACTTTTTACTTTTGGTACTGGAACCAAACTCAGGACCTTGCAATTCCCAGGCAGGCACTGCACCACTGAGCTATATCCTTGGCATGAGCAACTGCTTTGAAGATAAAATAGTCAATATTATAACCATTGTTAATTTTCTATTACTTGTTTTGAAATTCTACATCATTATTTTTAGGGTGTTTTTTTTTTGCTTTAAAATAAAAAGAAAATCAAAGAGATAACTGACTTTATCTAGCATTGCACAGGAAGAAACAAAGTCAAAAGCATGAAATAACAGCACAAACATCCAATATGCTCTGGGAGACCCAAACTGCCTTATTCACTGAAAGTTAACTCCAACAGAAAAAACTCTAAATGTTTCTGCTACAAAACTCCGGTCCATTAAATTTAGGTCAGGGCAAAATGTCAATGAACCAAGGTTTTTTTTCCCCAGACCGCAGGAGAGATGGTTGACCAGATGTTGCAGCGACAACAGCTCTGGCTTCAAATCCCTCTGCTAAACACATTGCTGACACTGGTGAGGAAGGACCCAGGTCCACTGTGAAGGTGCAGGCAGCGCCACAGTAATCTGCAGCCATGGATTTCTTGCTGTTGCAGAGCCCAACCCACCCCCAGAGTCTTCTCAGCTGTCCCTCCATTCCCCAAATATTAGCCTCTAGTCAACTGCTCGGTGATGAGACCTTCAGTTAAACAGTGGGAAACAGCAGTGACTTGCCCTTATTTCCTCTCACTGGAGAACTTCCAGGTGCACTGTACGGCCATGCGACTGTGCCTGGCACAGCTTCACAGTGCTGTTCCTCTAGTCTTAGGTGAAAATAGATCCCTCTAGAATTGTCAGTGAGGCAGTCCTAGTGCATGGTCTGCCCTGGTTGAGTTGCCAACTCCTTTCCTAGTGCTGAAGAGGCTGTGTCCTAGCCTGAATATCTCATGCAAGATCTGTGTCTTTCTCTATTTGTTGCCTTGCTAGGATGGAAGAGAGTCTTTCAGGCTCCACCCTCTGGCCTGGGAGTTGGTGTTGGAGCCAAGCTCCCTCCTCACAGGGAAAGAGCCTTCTTTAAAGCTGTCAGCCTGAAGTTGACAGCAATTCATTCCTCTCTGATGGCACCTGCCACCCTAGACCCATCAGGGTTTTACGCCCCTTATATTACCTTTCACCAGGAAATAAACTCCCTGGATAAGATTTCCAATGTTGCTGTGACAAGCTACCAAATTTAGTGGCTTAAAGCAACACAAATCGATTGATTATCTTACAAATGCAGAGGTCAAGAGTCTAAAATATGTCTCACTGCACTAAAATCAGTGTCTACAAGGCTGCTTTCCTTCTGTAGGCTCTGAGGGTGAATCTATTTCTTTTTCTGGCTCTTAAAGGACACCTGCATGCCGTGGCTTGTGGCTCCAGCCAGCAATCACGTCATTCTAATTTCTATTACCCTTGACACATCTTCTCTGACTCCAACTTTCCTGTTTCCCTTCTATAAAACTTTTGTGACTACGTGCAGGATCCATTCTGATAATCCAGGATAATATCTCTAGCTCAAAATTCCAAATTTAATTATATGTATAAAGTTCCCTCTGACATATAGAGTCACATATTCTGGGAATTAGAGCATACACACACTTGGAGGGCCATTTTTCTGCCTACCACATTCCCTAGAGGCATTCTGTCATTTAGTCACCTATATTTACTGAGCACCTATAATTTGTAGGTTGCTGAACTAAGTGCTGGGAACACAGAGGTCAGTACTGGGAAAGGGGTCCAGAAGCAAAGGTTGTGAGTGTTTTGTTTTGTATGTATTATGCAGGCTTATTTAAAAAAAGATAAGACCAGGAGCTTTTAAATAAATATCTGGACTTTTGGCTTCCCTAGGAAAGTCAGATGGTCATCCTTATAGCACAGCAGCCACACATGAGTTGTGGATGCTTCAGCCTCAAAGTCTCCGCCTCTGTGTGTCACCTCCTGCCATACTGGCTGCTGTGTAGCTCAATATGACTCACTGACTCCTGAAAACAATTCAATTTGGACATTGTAGCTCTGAGGCACAAATAGTAAGGTGGCTGCCAATACACTTACTGTAGCAACAGAAGAAAAAATATTAAGATTGCTCAAATTGTTGTGATCTAAAAATAATAATGACATTTTTGGTCTCTAATGTACAGACCAGTTGACATCCACCTTGACTGGCATATGCACATGTACCACTTGCTCAGTGCACAAGTCTTCCAAGGGCAGAGGAAGAAGGTGGTTGTGGTTCTCTTCCTCCCAGCCCAATTAAGTGGCTCACCACAGGCAGATTTAACTGGCCCAACTATACTATCTTACTGTAACTAAGCAAGTTCTCACCCACAAGATGAGGTGTGCTATGGTCCGGAGGTGGTTTGTGCCTCAAGGATTCACCTGTTGGGAGCTTGGTTCCCGGTGTGGTAATGTTAAGAGGTAGCAGGATCTTTAAGAGGTGGGTCTACTAGGAGATCTTTAGGTTGTTTAGGGCAGCAGTCGCCAAACTTTTTGGCACCAAGAACCAGTTCCATGGAAGATAATTTTTCCATAGGTGGGGTTGGGAGATGGCTTCAGGATCAGAGTCTCATAAGGAGCACACAACTTAGATCCCTTGCATGTACAGTTCACAGCAGACTTCACACTCCTATGAGAATCTAGTGCTACCACTGACAGGAAGTGGAACTCAGGCAGTAACAGGATGGGCAGAGCTATCAATACAGATAAAGCTTCCCTTGCTCCCCATAACTCATCACCTGCTATGTGGCCTGGTTCCTAATAATCCACATAGGTCTATGGCCTGGGAGTGGGGAACCCCTAGGTTAGGGTACAGCCCCCACAACACATTAAGGTAGTTCTCCGGGGGACAAGATCAGCCCCTCCTTGGTCTCTCTGGTTTTCTCTCTCACCATGTGACACTCTCCCACAAGCTCCCACCATAACACCAACTGTCATGAAGTCCTCATCAAAGGCAGGCCAGTGCTGTTTGGAATTTCAATCTCCAAAACCATGAGCTAAACTTCTACCTAGCCCCAGGTATTTTGTTATAGCAAAAAGACTAATATAAGGTATTTTAAAAGGTACAAAGGACTGCCAAAAAATTGGTAAATATACATATAAAAAATGTAAAGAACAGTAGAGTAAAGGAATGGGGAATGCTGCGTATCGTTTCCTGTACAAGCTCCTCAGCCTTGTACAAGACAAAAGAAGTAACATACTAGTGAAATCTGACAAGAATAGCGCCACAGTTAGAAATTATCATGCAGATCTAGTACTTTCTGTATAATACCTCGAGAAAATAGCTAGCAACAGTAGTACTGATTTACAAACAGAAATACACTAGAGTATATATGGCAGACATAGTTTTACTGAGATAGTATCTTTCTTTCTAGACAAAGGCAGCTTCACTGTAAGACTCGCCAAGCTGAAGGTGTATCACCCCGTGTCCTTGAAGAACTGACAGCAAAGCTCATCTAAGCCTTAGACAATTAGAAACATCCTGAATTTAAGGAGACAGCCTGAATCACTCAAGAAGATAAAGGAAGAAAACTAAAGTCAGATCACACACCGGCTGGCTACTCAAGAAAATACTCCTCCAAACACTCATAAAGTAGAATTTTAGTAAGCCTTTTGGATACAATATTTGCCATGCAATCAGAGCCGAGGGTGAAGAGCACATGTGTTAAAGGATATGTTGTGGAATTCTTTACTCAGAAAAGTTTTTAATTCACATTCTTTAACCCAAACCCATTACCCAAACTACGCGCACAGAAGCAGAGGAATGAAGGATAATGAGTCAGGAATGACAGAAATGAGTGTTTATTGAGTATGCTCTGGCTAATAGATGGTCTTGTGCAGCATGTTATTCAAGCCTCTCTGAAGACACTTGTCATCTCAGCTCTACAGAGGGCAAAATGAAGACCCAAGTAATTAAAGGAACTTGTCCAAAGTCACTCCAAGAAGATAAAACAACACTGGGGTTGAAACCCTAGTACATCTGACTCTAAAACTATGAGGTTGCTATCCCCTTATACTGCCCGCCTGGCTTCCCTGCTCTCACCCTCACCAGCGGGTCTGTCCCCAAGCCCCTTCCCTGACCCTTGCTATCTCGCTGGCCTGCAACTCACACCTTCCTCCCCAAAGCCACAGGCATAGATGGCCTCAAATCCCTTGTCCACGCCATTCCCAGAAGCCGGCAGAAAGAGGCCAAGGCAGTGCAGAGGAAGAGAGGAGAGGAAGGCGGAAAACAAAGTAGAAGGAGAGATGGGAACAAAATTGGCCCCCTCCACACGTCCACAAAAAGGAGAGTCAAGTCTTCCACCATGGAAGGGGACATCGCTGGAACAACCTCTAAGGCAATGAAAGCACCCAGCACTGGCAGGCGGTGATGGCACTGTTTGACTATGTCTAAATAAGTCTTCAATACTTAGTCTACGTACTAGAGATACAAGACCTTTTGCCCCCCCCATCTATCTATCTATATTTCAGATATGAATTCAATTTCAAAGAGTCATGGACGGCAGGAAGGCACAACACAGAGGCTTCATCATGTAAAAAGTTTAAGTAGATTAGTAATCTTTACAGTCTCAAAAGCACCAGAGAGATGCAAAGCACTTCTACCTTATTGAGCCCTGAAATATTAAGCTCCTTTGTGAAGTAACTTAAGGACACTGAGCCCGTGACCAAAGAATTTCAGCAATGAGTTTAAGGCCTCCAAAACTCAGAGGATCCGTGCAGCTGAGTAACTCCAGCCACGGCTAAGTTGGGGTAGATCTAAAAAGATCAGCGAGGAAGACAGCAGGGATGGCTCATCCTGCTCCCCGGAGCGCACCCGGGGAGGCCCCCTGACACCACGTCTCCGCTGACCTCGCGGCTGTGAGCAGCCGGCCTGGACTGGGCTCCCCTCAACTGGCCGGGAACTTGGGGACCCGGCCGCCGGCCCTTGGAAGTTTTCTGCTGCGGCGCCGCGCTGAAGCCACTGCACTAGGCTAAGTAGTCTCCTCCCCCACCGCTCGGCTTGGGAAGGCCGAGCCTGGGACTTCAAGCCGCCGTCGCGGCGGATCCAGGCCCGCGCAGCGCGCCCCGAAGTCCGCGGGGCCCAGCAGCGGGCTGCCCGTGCCCCTCCCCGCTCGCCCACCGTCTCCACGCGGGCTCAGCGCGCGCAGCAGGCTGGGGAAGGGGCGGGAAGGGGAAGTGGGGCACGTACCTCCGAGCGCCCCGCAGAGCCCCAGGCAGGCGGAGAGCAGGACCAGGCGGCGGGCCCCGGGCACCTGCATCCCGCCGACGTGACCGAGGGGACGGCGGAGCTACCTGCGCCCGCGCCTTCCCGCCCACGCCGGGCCGGAGCCTGGCGGGGGGCGCCGCCCTCAACTGCGCGGGGGCCGGACCTGGGCGGGGAGAGCCTCCTGCAACCTGCAGCTGTTGCGCCCCATCAGCGCGCGGCCCCACTCCCGGGTCCCAGGCGGCTCGGCCTTCGTCCCGGGCTAAGGTGAAATTAAATATGGTTTGTGTGGGGCGTCAGCGCCAACAGGGCAAACAGTTTATAACCCCCGACTGTAATCGGCAGTGGAGGGGTGGGCGAGGGCCAAACAAGATGACCCACAATGTTGGGTGAGGACGAAGGCTGGCTGGAGAAGTTGGTAGGAGGAAACGGACTCCTGCAAGAGGTAAGAATCGTTGCCCAGCCGGGCTTGACTCACCTGTCCAGGTGCGCTTCCGGAGGGGTGCTTTTCTCTATGTATTGCCAGTGTGTGCCTGGAACAGAAACATTTGTAAATATGTATTGAATGAGAGCGGATGGGAGGAGAGCAGGATGCCTAATCATTCTTTCTCAAATGTGAACCTTAGTTTAGTTTTTTTCAAAGAATAGTCCCCAAATTTAGATCATCACGTTTGGAGCAACCACCTATCAGAATGAATCAAGGCCCAAGGGTCAATGTGTAGTGGCAGTCGTGATCACAGATCGAGAGGAGCAACCTCCACCTAGGTCAGGTAAAAAGTGACTTAAGTGGGCCCTAAGGAGATGGTTTGGTAAGAGGAGCGAAGAACCTTCTAGAACCAGCTTTATTAGAGCAGCATTTCTCCGGTTGTCTTCTCTGTTACACTGGCGTTAGTTCAAATGCCAATTCATATGCTGCCAGGACAGCCAATGCTAATGCTACTTTGTTCCTAATAAAATTAATGATTTCATTTCCCCTTCATTTCCTTTTTTAGTTCTACAATGAAGTGCTTTTTAAGCAGAGAATTAACCTTTTCTCCAGCAGATTATCTGTGAGGGCACTGTTGTCCTGCTGAGATGTGTTTTGTCTACCCAGCCATGCTCCATTCTCCTGGAAACCTCATCACCCCCCTTGATTAGGGGAATTCTCTCTACTCCCTGCCCCTATCATGTGTGAGAAATGGGAGTGGACACCCCCTTTCCGTGGATGGCCCAGGGAGTGTGCTCATTTAGACCCAGTAATCCCCTGTGAAAACTCTCAGGAAAGCCTCCCGGGGAAGAAGGTCTGCTCTCTTCCAGAGAGGAAGCAGGGGAACTGTAAGTTGCCAAGCCTTTTGCCTATGAAAGAAGCTATTGTACAATAAAAATAGAGCAGACATAGAGAAGGTTTGGAGCATGGGCTTGGCATCTGTTATCTGCATTCATCCCTGAGACCAGCTGTGTCCTAATCTTTCCTGGGATTTGCTTATGTGCTGGACAAAGTCCCATTTTAACCTAACAAGCACAGCTTGGCTTCCATACCTGCACCCAGAAGAATCCTCTCAACTTTAACCCAAAAGTGATTTACATCTAATTCTGGTTTGTGTTTGGCAGGCCATGTATTTGGAAGCCCTGAAAAGAGCAGCAGACAAACTTTCTGGCCAATGACGAACCTTAACATGAATGTGAAGACACAGACTGTCTTCAGTTCAGATCCTCATGCCATTCACATGTTTGACCTTTTCTGCAAGCACCCGCACCCTCTGCATGGGCGTAGGGCAGGCTTGGCCCACAAGTGTCCGAGACAGACAAGGGGTGAATGGTCACCGGAACAGCCAATGGGAGAAAGTTGATGGCTAAATATCCGAGCTGCTTCTCCCTGAACCAAGGCAACTCCAAAGTGAATTCTAATCAGTCTCCTAAGGGTTTGAGGTCCGCTTGCCCACAGCCAGTAACCTGCTTTTTAATATATCTCAGGGCCCCCTTCTGCATACTCAGTCACAAAACCAAATGAAACTGGGGCTGGTAGGAAATTCTGCGACTGCTCTAGAATCCACAGTGTCATGGTTAAGAATCTGGCCACTGGCTTTGCATTCCAAATGTACCTCTGTTCCTGAGGTCAAGTTTCTTAGCCTCTTTGAGCCTAGTACTGTGCCTTCCACACTGTTTTCTCTTATCTTTTCCTTTTTTTTCAAAATTAGCATAATGATGGCTCCTATCTGGTAACATGATTTGGAGGATTGGTTAAGGTGTTTTAAAGTCTGAAGATGGAACCAAAAGGACAGAGAGAGCCTGTTGAGATGCATGATGGTTTTGTGCCTGATGTAGTCCTGCTCCATCATTTTATACAAGGTGTGACCCAAAACTACAATGCTTAAATTTTTAAAATGTATGAAAAGATACACTGCCCTTAACCCCCCTCACTCCCCTCACTTACTCCGAGCACCCTTACCCCATCTCTCTTGCTACTTTCTGAAGCAGTTCGGAAGGCTTCTTTTGTGCCGTTATGAGTTGTGATGAAAGCACAGTCAGTGCTGCTGCTGAGAGCCATCTAATGGAAAAGCAAGTCTGTAAAAGCACTGTGGTGTCTCCTCGCCCACCGTATTCACCACGTCTGGCATTGTGTGACTTCTGGCTCTTCCCCGAAGTCAAGTGACCAGACAAGATAAACAGTTTGAATTGATTCAGGACGTCGAAGCAGTCATGGCAGAACAACTGAAGATGCTCATGGGAAGAGGACTCCAGAACCGCTTCAGAGAGTGGAAAGCATGATGGGGTAAGTGTGCTCAAAGAAAGAGGGAGTGTTTTGAGGGAGATTAATGGCACTGTGTCTTTTACTGTAATGTACTTTTTAAAAACTTTAAATAGTCCATAGTATTTTTTATCACACTATGTATGTAAACTCTTCCCTTTCTTGGTTACAAGGAGAGCTACAGCAATTCTTTTTGTTTATTTTTATCTTTCTGAGACAGGGTAGCACTATGAAGCCCAGGCTGGTCTTGAACTCACAATGATCCTCCTGCCTCAGCCTCCCAAGTGCTGGGATTATAGGTGTGCGCCACCATGCCTAGTTCACAGCAATTCTTTAGCTTCAGAGCAAATTAAAACAGAATTTCAGAATAGCTTAAAGAGTATAGGTAGACCTCCCTAGACACAAGAGTACTTAAGCACAGTAGTGCTTAAGACTTCCCGGTCAGGTGGAGTTCTATCCCTTCCCTCACCATACTCGCCCATGTCTTCTAGTTCCTTTGTGTCCTTTTGCCATCAAAGACTGTGTACTTTATGATGGTTATTTGACCATCAAACAAGAACTAACCATAACCAAGATTTCCCAGACTTCATGGAAACCTGCTACTTTTAGCCACTGTGGTTCCCACCATTTACAACTTAACATAAACTAAACACAAACTGGGCCTCTGCTTCTGCCTTCTTAAAATGTGGGGATCACACCAAATCTCACCAGTCCTTCCAACCTTACCAATCTAAAGTCTATATTTAGAATGTGAGTGGATAAGCACAGAATTTGTCCCCACCCCAGGCTGACTGTGTCCTACCAAAGTGCAGGAGATGCAGCTTGTGATAAGGTTTGCCGAGGGCTCAGAGGCCAGTTCAGCTCATGCTGACCCAGGCATGAAAAGTTTCTCCTGGAAAGCTCTGGTATTTACATAAATCTAAAAGTGCAGGCAGCGTAGAACAAGATTCCCAAAGAGGCTAACACTGTCACCAAGGTCTCACAAAGTGGCCTCTACTGAAATATCATCTCTGGCTTGGTCCCTTGAAAGACCTAGTAGAAATCCTAGTTCAGCTAAATGCCATTGTTATGTCACCTTGGACAAGTCACTTAAGTGTCCCAGTTGTTTCTGTCTATATAATGAAGAGATTCATGCTGATCCCATGAAGTGTGTTGTGCAGTTTACCAAACTCATAAGAATTTCAACATGGTGCTTGACTTGTGTCAGTCACTGGGGCACCATTATACCTGGCAGCCCAACCAGGCCCTCTGCCTCTAAGCATCCTGACTAGACACATAGTCCTGAAAATGAGCCATGTTTTATCTTTCCTTCAAGATAAAGCACTCACCATCAACTTACTCACATACACCATTAAACACTATTCATGCTATCCGTGTTAGTAGTTCTGTGTTGGTAGTAATTGCAGCGTCCCCCACCTATCCACAGTAGTGTTGATTTTGCTGAGAATGAAGAAGCCTGAACCAGGTGGATGAAAGCTGTAGGTCTGGTTTGAGATGTATAACAAGTCACATATCCCGCATTGGCTTCAGTTTCCTCCCTTATAAAATGAAAGGGAGACCTATAGACTCCCTCCAACCTCAACACTTTATATTCTAGTTAGTTATAGGCTTGGGGACAGCTCTACCATTTAAATAGAGCCCTTTTAATGAACACACAGAAAAACCGGAAATGTTTAGATTTCTTTACACAAACCAACTCTGTGATTGCTAATACACTTGGAACTTTTAATTTAGAAAAAAATCATTCAAAGAGTCAAAAAGAGAAGACTAGGAATTATTTTCCTGCAGAGTACCAATTGCTCCAATTTATCACTTAGATGCTTCCATGATTAAATGTGGCTGCTAGTACCTGGGCAAGAAATCCATCCACATAAAGGTCACACTTTATTCATTTTGACTGGCACTAGTGACAGAAGTTCCTCTGTTCAGAAATTGGCCTGAGCACTCTTCACTCAGAAATGAAGGTGTAGAAGGCACAGAAAAATTATATATTCATTCAACAAATATTCAGTGAACCCTTCCAACTACCAAAGGCACAGGAGAGATATCATGGTGCAAACAAGTAGAACCCTGTTTTCATGGAAAGATCAATTAAAGCCTTATAAAACTATATTGTCCTATGACCGGAAGGTGTTGCAATAGTCATCTGAGGTATTTAGTTAGAGCCTCTGCTTTCAAGGAAGTTGTGCTTTACAGAAGGTTATACAACATGTACAGAAGAATTTTAATAAAGTTGAATTAGAACTCAGGTTAAATCTCTCTGCTCATAACTCATTGGAACTATCCAAATTATACCCTGTTAACAGTAAGACTGAGTGCAGCAGCTATGTCAGATTTTCATGACGCCTTACCAGGTGCTCCACATGATTGGGCCCAGCAGATTCCTGGTCTAGGGAACATGACCCTGAGAACACAAGTGTCAAAATCGATTCACTTTCAAAACTTTCACCCAAGAAGCATAAAGAAAGTAGTGATTTTGTAGCAGTCACAGGATCAGTAAGTTGATAGAGATGACACCTTCACAATGATATCTAGTATTCTAGCTAAAAACCCTTTCCACCCAGGTTATAGAGGAACAGAGACCATGAGTCAGCAGAGAAAGCCACTTGCCACTGTCTCAGACTTTACTGAGAGGAGACTGGCACCCTGTCCCAGAGAAAAACTGACTGTAAGAGACAGCAGCAGACAGTAGCTATCCATTGGTTCTGTAGCTACTTGTCCTGAAGCCCAAGTGTTCTTCCTAAATTTTGTTTTCATGAAAATTTCCTGGGTTCTTTTAATAAATCTCTACTTTACTATAGAGCTAGTACACAACTCTAGCTTCTCAGATTCAAGTATGTGTGAACCATGACTTCCTCTCTTTTTCCAAAACTCAGGTTGACTTCTGTGTCCTACTGGGCTATGGTTGCAAAAACTATCTCTTAGTAAACTGAGGGTTTTTCCTCTGCACGTGCTCCCCCAAGTTGTGTGAAAGCTCCATGAAACTTCAGAAGTGGGAGACATCAGGTTGGACTGGAGAAGGGGTGTGGAAATTGCTTCAAGACATTCTTACCCTCACTCAGACACCGCTGAGACATTCTTTATCCATCGAGGCCCTATGGAGACAGCCTCATTCCTGTTCTAAATTAGCTGGCAGTAACCATTTCCATTTTGCCCAAGTTGCTTTGAATGCGTTTAAGCCATCTCTGGTGAGAAACTGTGAGGCAGGGGAAAGCTCTGGCTGTCAGCACTCACTGCACAGATATTTTATCTCCTGCGCGCTGGCTTCTTGGGGCCCAAAATCTAGATGTGGGGTTAGGCTGCTTCCTTGAGGCTCTGACTTTGCGTAGAGCACATCAGAGTTGTCGCTGTAATCACTTCTCCCTGACTATCTTGTCTCCCAACCCAGGTTTGACCTGCTGGATAGATAGAAGGGGCAACACTGACGAGATGGAATTGTAGACACTTAGCAGAACACAGTATCAAGTCATGAGCTTCATTATTGAAAAATAATGTTATTAATGTAGATCTGAGTTGTAGAGTGGGAGTTGTATTTGCTGTGTTAAGGGGACTGTCCAGGAATGCTGATTCTCAAGGAATCTACCCTACTCCCAGAATGGCTAACAAATGTTTGAGTTGGAGCCAGTTTCTTTGAGGCAATGACTGTGTCCTCAGTGAGCACTGATATGTGGAAATGCAGTGGACTCTCAGAAGTCACCGTTAGTTCCAGAAATCCAGTGTGCAAAAGTACTTCTGGATGCATTCAGTCTCCTGGGAAGTTAACAGGAGGAAGAAATGGCAGTCAAAGCCTTCTGAGAGTTCCCCCCACCCCCCTGCTATGACTACATTCTATCTGCATCCTACCAAGCTGCCTAAGGAAAACTAAGAATCACTTGAAAGTATCCATTAAGGATTCTGAATTTTTCTTGAGGAGAGCAACGCAGTTTCTGCTAAGCCAATTACCTCCAGCAGTCAAGAGCTCCCTTGTTACCTTGCAAAACCTACATGGCCCGCTAATCCGATCTAAACTCAGTGATCTGAGTCACATGCTGGGAGGAGCCACATGCAGGCTAGAGAAAGAGCTCTGCACAGCCCCAAGGGGAGTTCTTCAAGATAGTTGCTCTAAGTAGAATAGAGGGGATGTTCTCCCACTAGGAAAGTGTAAATATTTCTTCCTCTTCCTGAGTGGTGGGAAGATGAACATTTTAGGGGAGAGTCTATCCAGAAAAAGAGGACCCAGAGCTAATGTTGAAGCTGAGGTACATTTAATAAAGGGAAAAAGAGCTTGGGAAATCAGGTGACTACTGTTTGGGGGCCAGTCTGGCTCTGCAGGAACCCAAGCTCGTGCAGTCCCCTTGTCCCTTCTGAGGCTGCAGAGCCCCCAAGGCCGAGTTTATGTAGTACCTGCAAGGAGGAAGCATATGACCAACTCTTGAGCAGCTTAGATAACAGTCCCACTATTTAAGGAGGCAGCTTATAGAATATATCCCTGATTGTGTGAGCGGTGAGAGTTTCATATCCAAGGTCCACCACTTAACAAGGCAAGTTGCTTATCCTTTCTTTGTGCCTCAGTTTTGTCATCTAAAAAATAGACATGGTTTAGCGCTTCTCCCCATTGGGATGTTTTTAAGGTTAAGTGATATTGATCCATGATGGTAGGCAGCATGCGGACTGTTAACTATTCTCATTGCTTTTAAGCACACAGAGACAGCCTTTCCCTGACAAATACCGATCAAAGACATGCAGAGATCAAGAGGAAAAGGAAATAGCTGAGTGGGGGACGATGCAGGGGTTTGGTTCCTTTAAAAATATTATGGCGCCATGCTTGTTTGCTTGCAAGGGACAGAATCCAACAAAGACCTCACCTTGGGCTAAAGGTGATGAATGTACCAGTTAAGGTTTTTTGTTGTTGTTGTTGTTGTTGTTTTTTCCGGTACTGGGGATCGAACTCAGGACCCTGCGCTTGCGAGGCAGGTGCTTATTCCACTGAGCTATATCCCCAGCCCCTAAAGGTGATGAATGATGAACGGGAGAACAAGAGCCTTTTTCATACGTGAGGCGGACTGTGGAGAGTGGAGCTGTGAAGGTGCTGTAAGGGGGCCAGGCAAAGGCTGATGCCGCCAGCTCTTCTCTCTTCCTGGGGAAGCACCTTCTGCTCTAGAGATAACAGAGGCTTGAGTTCTGAAAAGGAAAGGGAGGCAGCATCTCTGGAGTCAGGACCACGTGTAACTTCTCAAGCTGACTCAGTTTATTCCCATCACACATGGCATGTTCCTCCCCATCAGCAATACCTTTGTTAGTGTCTAGGCTTCCATCTTTTCTTGAGCTTATGGGTGCTTTAAGGGTTATACAAGACAATTTTTACTGTGGGTAAAATGAACTGGGCCCTTTGCTTCACTGCCTCGCTGGTGATTCCCCAGTGAGAGCTCAGTCCTCTTTGGACACCATCAGAAGGAACAGTGAGCTTCCTCCCAGAGCACAGGCCGGGATGGGTTCTCTCTGCTGATGACTGAAGTGTTCCTG
This sequence comes from Dinomys branickii, assembly GCA_004027595.1. NCBI lineage: Eukaryota > Metazoa > Chordata > Mammalia > Rodentia > Dinomyidae > Dinomys > Dinomys branickii. The sequence goes on from PVLD010010621.1 coordinate 16,497, forward strand.
GACTGAGACTCAGGGCTCAGGCAGCTCCTCCACACTTGCCCAGGGCCACTAACCTGGCGGTAGAGCTTTTGCTAACTTCCTCAGTGTCCACTCTTGGAGGATTTCCTAAACCCCCTTTTAAAATTCTATCCTCCTCCCTCTATCCTTAGTCAATCTTCCCTCTCATCTGTCACGGTTTCTTCGGATTGCCCTTCTCCACTCTGCTGGGTGTTTGTTTACTGTCTCACAGAAGGACGCAGCTGGGGAAAGTGTAGGCAGAGCCCCCAAGTTACTATAGCTTTTGTATTCCAGGAAGTATAAGTTTGATGGGAACGGAATTCCCTGTCTTCTTCACTTCTTTCTTCACTGAGATAAAATACCCAACACCTGCAACTTAAAGGGGGAGAGGTTTATTGTACCTTACAGTTTGTTGAGATGTCAGGCTATAGTTGCTTGGCCCCAAGGCAGAATTTCGTGATAGAAGGAACTGAATACAGGAAAGCCACTCAATTCATGGCATCCGGGAAAAGAGAGAGAGAGAGAGAAAGGAGAAGGAGGAGATGGAGGAGAAGAAGGAGCAGGAGGAATAGGAGGAGGAGTTGGGGAAGAAGATATGCCTTTCCAGGTCCCACCCTAGTGACCCACTGCTTCCATCCAGACCCTGCCTGCTAACAGCAAGTCAGCTAAGCTACCGCCATGATGCAGTCATTCCCTGAAGCCCTGCCTATGAGCATATGAGGCTTTGGGGGACAGACAAATATAAACTGTTACTGACACAGACATAATAACCTGTGAAACTATAAGTGAAAGGTGCTCACAAAGAGAAAAACTAAAGTAATACCTCAAACTAGTATTTCAGCACCTTCTGACCATAGGAAAATACAGTTCAGTAAAGCTAAGTGGCCTGTGCTTTGCCACTCTTTGAGTCAACAGCTCAGATCAAAGACTTGGCATTTAGAAACATCCTGAATACTGATTTCAGCTTATCCAGGGACTATGTCATGAGCTCACGAGAAGGCTGGTGCATATTCAGAAAGAGGAGAAAACCCAGGAAAGGGCAGGACCTCTGAAGAATAAATGGGAGAAAGTTTCAAAGAGTGACTGCGGTCAAGATGAGCCTGAAAAGGGCTCACTGTGTGTCCCTGGTAATAGTAACGCCTCAAGAACTGTTTGTGCAGAGGACAAAGACAGAAGTCAGTTGACATGAGTTAATAAAGGAGTGGGGAAATACTGAGCATTGATGGCTTGTTACATGTTTCAGAAATTTAACTTTTAAAAGAAAAAACTTCATTTCTCACCCGGTAATCACCTCTGTCAGTGATAAATATCTTATCATGAAGGGAGTGTAAACCATTTTCACATCATGTAACTTGATACAATTATGGGGGTCAAAACACCATCAACATTTCAAAAGATGTGTTCAACAAAATGAAAAGACTGGGCTAGTAAGTCTGTGAGGTCTCTCCCAGCTCTGATAGTCTATGATACACTGAACCTTTGGACCATCACGAATGAACATTTCCAGAGCCCCTTCAGTAATCTTGAACACAAAGAGATGGCTCCTGTCTTAGCCACAGTGGGAATTTCTGTAAACTTCCCATGACTGGTGAATCCTCTGCTTCCAAATGCCCCATCTCCTCCTTGGCTTTGCTCAGAGTCAAGTCCTCCTCAGGCCACAGGCTGTGATAGGAAGCCACCCACCAAGCAATGAAAGGTCTCACATAGCCAGCTGTTAGTGATAAACTGCTCCCCACAAACCTACCCACAAGATTCATATGGCGTCAGGCCCCACACAGCAGCCATATACTGAGCCCCAAAGCTCCAAGGTAGCTTATGGCCACTTAATATGTGAACTTCTCAGCAACTGAAAACCCAGAGATTGCCTCTACTGCCCTTCCCCACTGAACAGCCCTGGGGCTCAGACATAATAGCAGCAGGCACCAGGCCTTATTAGGGGAAGAAACGTTTCTGCTGAACTCGCATGTCTACGACAAAGCTGCTTTCTGGCAACCCTAGTTAAAGAAATGTAGGAACCCACAGGAAACTATTTTGGGCTGTCTTGGAATTACAAAATTGATTTAAAATTGTTGAACTCTGCTTTCCAAAGAACCATTTACTGCTGTTTTGCTTCTCCCTTATGTAGTTCACACAAATGACTCAATATGACTTTCACCCTATAATTGGGTGAGAAAAGTACACTAAAGAAACTCTCTGGCCATGCAGCCCTCCAGATCCATCTCTAAGTGTTTTTTCAAAATTATTTTTAATAGGAATATATTAAATATTTTCTTCTGAATGGAACCTGTGAAAGAAACTAAGAAATATTATGCAAACTCAGAAATTGAAAATATGAGGGTTTATTAATTGAATTCGTATTTAAACAGTATTAAAACAAAGCCTGTATTTATAAATATTTTATATGATGACATTATCAGTATTTTCTTCATTTACCCAAATCCCTATCTAGTGAACTCTTATTACGAGACTTGGAAAGCTTCGAATTATGGAAGCCATTCTTTTTTATGAGAAAAACTTATTGTTTGATTTATCTAAGTGTTTTTAAGTCAGAAATAAAGAACCTCCCTGGCTTATTTTCACAGCCCCTTCTCAGCTCATCTGCTTATGATTTTGTGTCTCTCTGGCGCCATCTGCAGGAAGGGGAAACAGCCACGTATTGCATGTTTTCATGTGAGGATTCATTGCGAAGTTGTGGTGGCAAATGTCTACAGGAAAGATGGCCAGTGAGCACCCTAAGAAAGGCACCGTGAGAACAGACAGGTCTCGGCATGTGTGGAGTGAGGAGCCAAAGATGTCCACTAATAATGTTCAATAATGCTGAAGGCCTCAGGAAAGGTCAAATAAGAGATAAAGACCAACAGTGTTATGGTCATTTCGAGGACAGAGCTAACCCTGATGAAAGCATCTTTACTAGCTTAGTGAGACACAGAAATTATACTGCCCAGAATGGATGAGACACAAAGAAGAGGATACACTGCGTGTAGACGTGGCTTCTAAGAGTTTGGGTTAGATGAGTAGAAACAAAGTTAGACTGTAGGGTAAGATGATCATAAAATCCGGAAAGAGATGCTTTGGATTAGCGCATGCTTGAGAAAAATAGAGAGAGAGAAAAGGGGGGAGGAGGAGGAGGAGGAGGAGAAGGGAAGGGGGTAGAAAGAGCGGGCGAGGTGAGGCCAGAGACAGGAGAACATGCAATCCAGGTATAAGTGGGGGTTTACCCGACCTCAGGAGGAAAGGAGGGTGAGTCTAGGCAGATGGCAAATGTACAAGTCAGAGTATGGGAAACTGGACTCAGCTTCAGTTTTCTCTATGAAGTAAGTTGCAGGGATGCCTAAGTGTAGGGAGCACAATACTGGCCTGGAGAGTTGGGAATTCTCCTTGGTTTTATCTTCCTTCCCCTCTGTTATGTAAAATTGTTTACAAATTGATTGACCATTATGCCTGGTACATTCAAGACAGTTGTAGCTTTTGGCTTTTGCCCTGTTATAGCTATCTGCAGGAACAATTAAAGGTATAGTAACGATATGTATGTGTGTGTGTGTGTGTGTGTGTGTAAGTACACCGTCATTCTCTTGCATCTCTGGGGGATTGTTTCAAGACTCCTCACGGATTCAAAAATTTAAAGATGCTCAGCCCCTCATATAAAATGGCTTAACATTTTCATATATCCTATCTGCATCTTCCCCTATACCATACCTCTTATTGTGTATTTTATTGACACATAATAGTTATACATATTTAAAAGGTATAGTGTAAAGTTTTGATTCATGTAGGCATTAATCAACTCAGTGTAATTATACCCATCAGCTTAAGTTTATCATTTCTTGATGGCAAGTGCCTTCAAATTCTTCTATTTTGAGATAAATAATGATTATTGTTAATTTTGTTTGTCATACTATGGCACCGAACACCAGAACTTGTCCTTCTGTCAAATAGCATTGTTCCTGTTAATCACCCATTGCCCTTACATCCTATCCTCTATTTCTACCCAGTCACTAGTGGCCACTATTCTTTCCTTAACTTCTTTAAAATCAACATTTTTAGATATGAGATCATTATGTGAGTTCTGTATCTAAATATGGCCAGAATTACCTGCTTCTTCCCATCTTTTTTGTGCTCTAAACCAAGTCATCCTCACCTCTGGCTTATATCCCCAGGTGTGGAACAGTGACTGACACACAAAAAATATCTGATGAAAAATGAATTTTATTTCAGGGGATAATACTTGAATGCGAAGCACTCCTTTTATATCAGAACTCAGATACCTTGGGGAAAATTTAGTCCAAGGTACTTGCTTTAGCCGAGATTATACCAGGAAGTGTTCATCAAGACAGTCCGCATGCAAATCCCTTGTAGGAACAGCAACAGTTGGTAAACTTTTACAGGAATAGTTGCAAAACCTGTGGGAGACGATGTGCTGATGGACACCATGAAGATATCCTGAGTTCCTCACATTTCTAACCCTGTGACTTCACCACCTCTCCCTCCTATTTAGAGATTGACTGATGCCTTCTATTTTTACAGAGAAAACACAAAATAGCATATGTTCTCACTGAAGAACCTATGGGATGAAGTGAATTTCCTCCTTCTTTTTCTACTAGAGATGGAGTGAGGGCTAACAGGTGGGTCTCTCTAAAATCAAAGCCCTTATTTACCCACCCCTGAAGCATCCTGAAGGCACCCACTATGTCCGGCAGCTTGGAAACTGTCCTTTATGAAGAAATCATCAAAAGACAGCCATGGCCTGCACTCAGCCTCCCTCAGCTACTTTTTGTGTTTTACTTTGTTTTTCTTTTTGTGCCGGGAGTGAAACTCATGACCTTGTGCTTGCCAGGCAGGCGCTTATGCCGATGAGTTATATTCCCAGCCTTCCTCAGCTACCTTTCTTAGGAGTCAAGAGATCCTCCTGATGTTAGATCACCTATCAGTCAGCCACTTCGCAGAACACAGGAAGGGCGAATTGCACTGCTCCTCAGGAAGCTCATATTCCCAAATGAGACTTTTAAACAAAATCTTTTACTCAGTTCATCCTCAAAGTTAGCACTGAAAGCAGGCTTCATAAACTGTTGCAAACTGACCTAAGTCCACTTGACCATTCAGCAAAGATCAGGCTTTTTTTCAGTACACAATGGTTGTTCTAAGAGGGAATGCGGTTAGACATGCCCTTCGCTACGACCTCACCTTTGAATGCAGAATGACAAAAAAGGGACAAATTCCACCCAAAGTCCCAGTTCAGTCCCACAGCCTGGCTGGCAGAAGAGGTACTACTCTCTTCCTTGGCCACATACCTGTCTCTTACATGAAAAGTGTATCCTAGAGTGAGTAAATGCCCATCTTTGTAGTCAAGTCTGATACTGAAGTCCTCCATGAAGCCAATAGAAGCACAGCCCAAGAAGCTTTAGGTCTGGAAAGTGATTGTTACACTTCTAGATTTACTAGGTTCTTAAATTTTGTTCACATACATCACTTAATGTTCACTAAAGACAATGCAAAACTCCCCAATTATCCCATTACCATGAATTTCATTGCTTCAAATTTCATCTGCCATCCCTTTGATTGACCAACAAAGTTGCAATAAATGCCAAAAAATTAGCTTTTGAGGTTGAGATTACTATTAAGGATTTTATGTAGCTAGCCCTTTGAAGTTCAAAGATTATTAATCACACTTAGCATAAAAATTAGAGTGAACATGTACAAAAAATGACAGCTGATACAATTTAGGGAGATGTTTTTATTGTACATATATAATATGTATAATATGATGCTTGATTATGTTTATTTTGATATAAATATACACAACAAGAGGATTATTACAGTCAAGGGGTTTATCATACACATCATCCCATAGTTACTTTTCTTTTTTCATTTGTTTTTGGGCTAAGAGTATCTAATATTTACTGCCTTTCACAAATTATTAGTAATTCATCATTCCATAGACAGCATAACTATCTAAAGCTTCTTGGGCCTGCTCCAGCATAATTTTCTGCTATGAAACTGTAACACTGATCACTCACAAGTAACCTTCTTCTTCCTTGCAATATTAAGCAATTGAGTCTCTGTCGTGCATACATGCATGTGCACACATACATGCGCCCCCCCCCCACACACATGCACATGCGCAAATTTTCAGCACGCTTCTCTGCTTGGCTTGTGAGAGACTAAGAAAACTATGCAACAGATTTGTATTTCCAAGAAGTTGCCTATTTCTCTGGCTCATCAAACCTGTGATTAGTTCATTTGCTCTTCATGGAGCATTTTTCAGGCAGCACACCTGGAAAGTTCAGAAAGGTGATGTAGCCTCTGTGTGATCTGGAGACTTCAGATTCTACACATGGATTGTGACACTGACACTTCAGCCCCATTGAGCTTCTGACTGAAATTGAACAGCAGCTGCTTCCTGGTAACACAATAAAATCCAAGGGCGCTCAAGAGAGGCTCAGCGAACCCTTGGCCTCCCCGCCTCCGGAGACTCTCCCTATCAAACTGGAGAGGTCACCGCTCCTGCTTTGTCCCTCTCACACCCCTGTACTCTCTTCTGCTTTCCTTACACCCTGCTGGGTATCCTGGAGATTTAAGTGCCTGTGTCTTCATTAACTATCAAATTAAGTCCAATAATTTAGACAGCCCTTGAGAAACCTTGTACAGTATAGCTGTTTCCTTTTTACTCATTCATTCACTGAATGAATTGTGTACTTCCTGGAATATTCAAGGGTGAATTCAAAGGAGGATTTCAAAGTGAATTAATGTTTCAGCTCAGTGACTGCATTTGTTCAGGTATCTGGACACAGCATGGAAGTGAGAGGCTGAAGTCAAGCATAGTTTCATAGGAAGGTTTTTCCGGCTACAAGCCATTCCACTTCTTACCAAATACGTGTCTTGGGGAAATAAGAGAAAACAACAGTGGTAATAACAACACAACAAGACTACAAGCACTTCAAGAGTGTTTACTTTGTTTTAGGCACTGTAATTAATGTCTTCATTTTACAGTTACCATGGTGCCTGGAATTCTGCTGTTGGAGGCTTACCCACTTGGTTTAAATAACTCCTCTCAGGCCATTCCTTCATGTTTAATGTGCATGTCCTTTAGCTTGATGGTGCCCTGTAATTCAGGTGAAGAATAACATTGCTGTAAATTAGTTGACAAAATGCCTCACCTGCTGTAATCTGTACTCTTGGAAGAGCTGGAGGGATAGACACCATGTATAGAAAGAAGGCAGGGTATTCCTCTATACCATATCTGAGTTTTTACCAAAGCCACCTACTGTGGACTTCTAGTATCTGAAGTTTAACTGGGAAATACCTAGAGACTATTGTGTCTTTTAAATGTATTTGTCCACTGACCCTGGACTAAACAAGAGTCTTTGCAAAAAAGGGCATTTGAACCAGCCATGGTATCTTCCTTGCTGTCTTGGGAATGTTAATGCACTTAACAACAACAACAAAATCCTCTGGTGTCTACTAAATCAATGCACCTTTTTTCTTATGCATAAATCTCCATGACAGCCTATTGAAACAGATCCTCCATTATCAAAGCAAGGACATTTCATTTAAGCTCTTCTTTCTTATTCATAAAGGTTTTCAAGCTCTCAGATAATTGCTTTAGGGTTAATCCTTCTCTAGGTCTCTATGAAATGCCAAACATTTGTGGGAAACTGCAGTTCTAAGACATTCTAAGCAGTTCCCTTGATTGACAACATGTGAGGAATTTGCCCCCCTCATCATGCCTTCGCATGTCATCTCTAGTCAGATCACTGAGCTCAGTTAAATGAGGGGAAGTGCAAGGCTTTCCAGTCTCAGGGAGCTGATTCTTTGGGCCCAGTGACCAATAAAACAACGGACGTGTAAAGATACAAGACTATCCAGCCTCAACCCTTGGCTGTACCATTGAAACAACTATCACCATAGAAACCAAGCCTTTTCACAAAGTGAAAGAATGAAATCACTGACAAAATGCAGGAAGCTGACAAAGTTTTCATTAGAAATATAAGACGCCACCATTACACAAGGAGGTACATTAAACAGCCAGCTCCTAACTGGCCCTGCACCTTGGTTCCACCCAGCACAGGGCTGCAGAGCTGACCACTAACCAACCAGTCTGATCAAGGATGAGATCAACTCCCAAGGAAAGGAGATAAGGCCAGAAGAATCAGCTGTTTCAGGGAGAAATAACAGTTGGAGCAACAGCATTAACTCCCAGAAAAGCCCACGGCTGTTCTAAACTGCAAAGACAGCATGGGGATTTACCCTGTGACTTCTTCACAGAAGGATAGGGCTGGAGAAGAAATCCAGTGCAGCATCGACCGTAGCTCCAGAGAAAGTCTAATTGGGCACCACTTTGGGAAGGGGTTAATTGTGTGGGACTGAGCCACAGAACATTTACACTACAGCTTCACTCTAGGACAGTATTATCCTACCACACTGACTGTGTGAGAGACAACCAGAGACAGATGTAGAGAGGATGAGGACTAGACATAGATCCTCACAGGTCCACCCCCTCCCCAAGAAGCTCAAGATCAAGCTGGCAAGGACAAGGCCTGCATTACATGGTGGGAGGCCAGGTTTGATGGGTCTGGCTTCCGGGGTGACCACATCTGAGGTTTTGACAGAGTCTGCTTAAGCCCCTGCCCTGCTGCCTCTATCCAGTGGAGACTAGCATTCTGATCACTTTCCTTATATCAGTGTGACCAGGGCCATGACTCAGGGTTTATAGCAGGGGGTCCTCTTGAGTAGGGAAGGCACTGCACAAATCCACAGGCTATAAAGTGGGTAGAGAGGACTGTGACTTACTGCATTTCAAAATTACAGGTCCTGAAGTAAACTGCTCATTTGGATATACATGGAATTTTTGACTCATTTTTTCCTCCTTTACTTTTTTTCTTTTCCTTTTTTTTTTTTTTTTGTATGTTTGCAGGACTTTTCTATTTCTTGTATGTTTCTTTGTTTAGGTCCCTTTTTCTTTTCTTTGCTCACTCCATTTTAATTTGTTATTTTATTAGTTTTTCTTTTGTCCTTTAATTCACTCTTACTTTTTTCTTATTTCTCCTTTTTTCTGCTAGGCTTTTTGTTACTCTTATCTATTACTATTAATTTTCTTTACTCCTTACTAAAGCCTTTATTTCACTTTTATCTCCCCTTTCTCACCTCCCATTGCTTAATTTTTCAAATTTTACTTTTTTCATGTTCACATTCCCTAAACTCTCTATCCCTACTAATATGACAATTAAACTTTATGAATCTATGTATAGTTAACTGTATGTTATTAATGTTGAACACTGTTTTACTGTTAGTGGAGGTAAATTTGTTTGTTCCATTTAGTAGATATTTACTATAGACCAATATCTGGTTTGTTTTAGTGTTTATACCGTAATCTTAGATCTCTTTTCTATGGTTAAGGTTGGTGCATCATTTTTTCTTGGGGTTTGAAATATCCAGTTTATACTTGATTCTATTGTTACTGATTTTATTGCTATAGCAAAGATGGCATAGTTGTTGCTATTAATTCATTTTCTTTGTATGCCACTATCTGGGTTGTCTGGGGACTATAAAAATTACAATGATCCATTCCTGGGGACATGGGTACTGGGCCAAATAAGCTGCAACATCCCAAATAAATGGAGGTGGTTGGATGCTGAAACAAAGGCAAAGGCCATGAGCTAGCTGCATCCAGAAGATACCATCAACAAGGAGAAATTAACTAAAGAGTTCTCCACAGAAGAAACAAAGCTTTCTACTACAAACCACAAGCCTCAACACACAAAAAATGGAAGCATGAGAAGCTAAATGAACAAAATGCCTTACCAAATTCCCAGCTCTCCTAAAGCTGAACCATCAGGTATTGAAGGGTAGGAAACCAAAAGCCACACACCTGAGTTATTTGACATGATATTAGGGGAGATAAGAGATCAATAAAGCATTTGGCAAGGCCACAGAAGATATAAATAAAAGACATTGGGCCAAATAAACAAAATGATCAGCAAGTTCTATAGAAGACACTCATAAAAATCTAGCAGAGCTAAACAAAAAAAAATGCAAAATGAATGACCAGCTTTGAAGAAAACTAGAAGGACCGGAGTGGTGGCACATGTCTGTAATCCTAGCACTTGGGAGGCTGAGGCAGGAGGATCACTGCAAGTTCAAGGCCAGCCTGGGCCATCCAGTGAGATCCTATCTCAAATCCCTCCAAAATAAGGAGAATTAGAGTTCATAAAGAGGCTCTGAATAGAAATTCAGGAAATTAAAATTTCTACTCTAAGTATGGGTAGCAGAAGAGACCAATGTGAGGACAGAATGTTAGAACTAGAAGATAGGATTGATATCTTATAAAAAACAAGAGAACAGGGAAAATTAATCTAACACCTCTTAAACGGCATAAAGAAGAAAAATCTAAGATTAACTAGAATTAGTAAAAAATCATAAGATAGCATAAATGGCATTTTAAAAATCCTTTGGAATTCATTCTTTGATTCAGAGGACACAAAGTCAGCACATCTGACATCTAGCAGGATGGGAGTTATATTTCTCTTATATCAAAAGGACAAAGAAAATACGATATTTATACACAATTGAGTACTACTCTGCCATTAAAAAAAAAAAGATAAGCTTGAGTCATTGGTAGGGAAATGAATGCACCTTGAGACCATAATGTTAAGTGAGGTAACTTAGGCTCACAAGCTTAATATTACATAGTTTCTCTTATATGAGAAGCCCAAATTATAAATGAAGAGCAAAATGGTTAGCAGGAAGTAGATAGATCTTTCTCATATGTCAAGGCATAAAGAGGGGGAAGGAGAGAAGAGGGGGGGGAGGGAAAGGGGATGAAAAAGGAACTACAGTATGTTATGTACGTGTACCAGCTGCACACAAGCAATGTAATCATTATGTACTTCAAATGTGTACTACTGAGAAATTACAATTGTACAAAAAGAAATACAAGAAGAAAACTAGCTCCTGGTCAGGAGGGGTCCTGAGTGGGTCGCCATATGGGCCTTTGGTCCAGAACTTCTTATGGATAAGCAGAGCATTGGAATTTTCTCAAATGTTTAGTGGGCATCCATGAGAGCTGACTCCATTGGTTTAAAATGACCAGTTGGTACTCAGCCTCTCTAAACCAGTTACTTAGCATGAAGAGCTTAAAGGAAACAGGTTTTAAAGAAAAACTGGTTATTCTGCATGTTAAAAATTCCTGGAAAAACTCAAGAACTTTGTAGGGAGGGGCTACAATTGAGGCCTGAATGTAGAGGGAGGGTTGCATTACATTTTGCCTGAGGAAATCCTGTTTCAGTGAAAGTCCTAGTCCACTGCCTATTCTTATTTTAATTCTTCTCAGTGTGACTGACCACCCATCTCTCTTTCAGGCCCTTTCTCTAGCTAGTTGCCCATTTATACGCTACCTCACTAAACTGTGTATTACACCAGCTCTCGCACCAGCCACCTTGCTCGTACTGGACCGGAGAACATGAGGTCTGCTGAATGCTTACCAGCGGGTGGGAAACTCAGACTCCAGTTCCTTGGAATGTCTCAAAGATTTTATGTTAAGAGTCAATCTTAAAAAATAATGATGAAGGTGGTTGAGAGGAAACCAAGGAATTCAGCACTGTTTACTACCTTGTGAAGTTATATATCAGTATTATGCCTTCTTAAAACTGCACTGTAGGAAGGAAAATGGCAGAGCATGCTTAGTTTGTACACATTTCCAAATTTCTCCAGTTCAAATATGAAATCATCAGGAGTCAGTTCTAAGAGTGAGGATACCTTTCCCCTGAAAGTCTTCTGAGAAGTCATCCATCAGCCATGTTCTATAGCATCAGTGCATATGTCTAAGTTTTGTTCTCATGAAAGAGCAGAGCAAGGGGTTTCAGGAATCACACTCAGGACCTTGTGCTTGCCAGGCAGGTGTTTATGTCACTGAGCTATATCCCCAGCCCCTGCAGAGTTATCTTTTTTAAAAAAATTTTAGGCTTTAGAGAGCTGGGTATGTAGCGCAGTGGTAGAGTACATACTTAGTCCCAGGCTTGGGGCAATAAAATAATTAACCTAACTGATATCTTTGATTATTTATAGTATAATTTCTCAGGCTTCAAAGAGACTTCTGAAAAGGCCGCCTGGGATTTGGGCTCTTAAAACAGAATGTGCCACTTGAGGGCGCCATTAGGTTTTAAGAAAATAGGTTTCTGATCCTTCACAAGGTTACTTTTAGATCTAGCCTTTGTCCAACAAGCTGCATGAAATAAAACTGAATTAGATTTCACTTCTAGGAAAAGAAGGAATTTCTTTATACTCAAGTGGGATTAACTAAGATCCGGTTGACAAACTCTAAATTCCCTTGTACAAAGCAGCCTTTACCAAGCCAAATGAAATAAGAAGAATATTGTGTTAAAAGATGCTCTGTGTATTTTCTGGTTTAGGTCAACATTCCAGTGTGAAATGAGAAAAATATTGGGAACAAATTGCATAACAGGAATCTTTTGACTTAAAAATGTAAACCTAAACTTTTTGAGTTCCATAGGGGAAATTTTTGCTTGGGGTTTGAAACTCCCAGAGAAAAGAAAAACTGATATGTGACCTCAGCTTCTCCACTGGGCTTTGTTAATTCCATACAGATCCTGCTTTCCACAAGGGATAGTAGAAAATGACAGGGAGATGAAATTCCCAAGTATTACAGAGGGCTTCTGTAGAAAGAGGGGGTTACGTAGCACGAGACTTACTTACCTCCTACTTTCAAGGGTCTTAAAGTCAAATGGGAGAAAGTGGGTTTATATATGAAATAATTAGAGCAATAGGACCACAAAGGGAATATCTAAGAAATAAGGTGATCATTCAGAAAACTAAAAGGAGGTTCTAAGGGAACCAAGGCATTCACACCGAGTGCCAAAATTTAGACCAGCTGAGATAGGTAAGAGAGAAACTCCAATTTATATCAGTCAGTGTCACAGTCTTCTATCCTCATTAGAATACAGTCTGTTTTCCTGTTCACTGTCTCATCCAAAAATTTTGCATTAACATCACAAAGGTTTAGCTTTGTTAAATGCTCTATTGAGTTAATAAATTCATTTTACAGCCTCCTTGAACCTCTTTCTGCTGAAGCACAGAAAAGTTAGGGGGCTGATTCACCCAAAGTCACACAGCTGAGCTGACCCATCAGCCAGTCTTGGGCCAAGATATCCAGCAAACACATCTCCAAGAAAGTGGGAGCCCCCAGGAGAGGTGACTGAGGTAGAAGAAATGGTAGCATTAACCACCAAGGAGAATATTTATACCTTAGATGTCTTTTAAAAACAGAGGATTATTTTCCAATCCAAGATGATGGAAACTGCTAAGGATGTGATGATTTTGCTTCTGGAGGCCAAATCAGATTATTTTATTGTCATGTAGTTGCCTCTGCCACTGCCTCTGCCTGACTCTTCCTCCCCTGTCCCTTGGCCCCTCTTAGAAAAACAAAGGCTACTTTAAAATCAGGGCAGAATCAAACTGATCTCCAGATATAAATTGTAACCAAAACTTTAGTTAATTTATTGGATATGTTGATAACTTACTAAACTATACCCTGGCAGCTTCAAAAGCCCTGTATATTTTCCCCAGGAGCTTCAGCTGCCACCAGAGCCGAATAACAGACCACAAGCTAGTATTGCTTGGTGATGTAGTGACTACCCTGTTTCACCCGGCTTTTCCCTAAGACTCTTCTGGTTGTTGGCCTGGAGATTTGACTGTACATTCAAGGTCGCCATGTGTGTTTAATCATGAAGTGTGGCCCATTGTCCTCTGTCCGAACCCACAGGATTATTTTGCAAAGTATCAGTCAGCCATTGAGTCCTTGGAAAACTTGTTCATTGACAGAGAGAGATGTATTATGAATTGCCTGCGGCTCTCTAAATACAGCTGTTAGACTCCATGTTAAGCCAACCAGCAAGATTTTAATGAAATATCTGATGATAGGTTCTGCAGTTGGGCAGTCAATTGGAAAGCCAGAGATAAGAGCCAGATTGGTGGAATAAAATTGCCCACTCATCAGTGAATCTACACATGAAAAGACCTCCCAAAAGTGTCATTAGAAAGTGGCTAGGTCCTAGCAATCTTCAACAGCACTTTCATGCACCAACCTTCAAGTGTGAGAAAGTCTAGTAACCTGAGGAGCTGAGCGTATCAGAGCAGAGTGTAGATCTGGAAGGGAAACAGCATTGAACTTGAAAGAAGCACACAACCATTTCAAGCTCCTGAGCAGGCCTTGGTTGTAGAAGGTGAGTAGAAACAAGCAGTGTAGGAAAAGGCTGCAAACAAGCAGCAAAGCCATGTTAGACTGTGACAACAGATGGCCTTAACTCTAGGGAGCTGTACCTCAGTCCTTCAGGCCCAGGGAAGATCTCTGATGCTTTCCCTGCTGCCTCTGCCTGACTCTCCCTTCCCGGTCCCTTGGCCTGTGCACCCAGCTGAGTTCTATTCCCTATTGTCTCAACCTAAATTCTCCCCAGAGAAACCTTGGCAATTTTCATGCCCTGTACCTCCCTTCTGTGACATTCATCACATCTGTAACTTCTCTGGCTCCTCCAGTAGAGTCTAAGATCTATTAGAGCAGAGGTCCCTTCCCATATCAGAGCTGTGCCCCACGTTCCGAGAAGAGGCTCAATCAGTGCTTTTAAAACTGAAGGTTAACAACTAACAATTTGAGATTCACTTTGATGGACTCATCACATGCCATATCTGAGGGGCTATTTCAGAACAGGAAGATGAAACAGATCTGTAGTTTTAAGTGCTCCATTTTTTTGAAGTTCTCCTAAGCTTTGCAACTTTTATTTGGTTTGGTAACTTTCTACTGTGGTCCTCATTTGGAGAATTAATGTCAAGAATACAGGCCAGGTTGACTTCCCTTCAGAAGCTATGGAGGGAAACCCCATGTTGCAGAAAGATTTCTTACTCTAATAAACCATCCCAGAACTCATTGGCTAAAACAATTTGGTGTGTGAGGTATTGAGTTAGGACTTAGTGGGCAAGTCTCCACAAGGCATTATCTGGGGTAACTGATTCAGCTGCTTTTAGCTGAAAGACTGGATGAGCAGGTCCACAAAGGCTTCACTCACATGCCTCACACAACAACATCCCTCCATGTGCTATTTCTTTTTCCACAGAGTCACCCCTCCTTTAGTGGTCCACCCTGGGCTTCCTTGTAGCATGGCGTCTGGCTGTAACAAAAAGAGGAAACTTAAAAGCTTCCTGATTTCCTTAAGACCAGATGTACTGTCATCCCTACCAAATCGATTATTCAAAGTAAGTTACAAGAGTAACCTAGATTCAAGGAGAAAGGAAATGGATTCCTCGGCAGGTGGAACAGCATGTGCATCCCATGGAAGGAAGCAATAGCTGCCATATTTACAGACTCCACCAATCCCCATCACACCCTACATTATTATGACACAGCTTCAAGAATTTCTCTACAAGCAAATAATCCCCTCTCCTCATCCCTAAATTTAAGAACAAAACTAAGTACTTTTTGTTTTATCTTTATGTGTCCTTGTTATTGCTTGGATCTGAAATGTTTCCCAAAAGCCATTTGTTAAAGGCCTGGTCCCCAGCACACAGTGCTTTTGGGAGGTGAGGGAAGCTTTAAGAGGTGAGGCCTACAGAGTTCATTGAGTCACTAGGGGAATAACCTCAGAGGGATTGTAGGACCCCCTCTTTTTTCACATCTCAGCCATGAGATAAACAGTTTGCTCTGTTTTCTCCATGCCATGATGTGTCACTTTGTTGCAGGCCACAAAGCAATAGGGCCAACCAGTCATGGACACCCAGCTCCAAAGCTGTAGTGAGCATAAGCCTCTTTACTTTATAACTTAATTATTTCAGGTGTTTGTTGCAGTAATGGAAAGCTAACTGACATAGTCCTGAAGGAAAATCAGTCTGATGCCAAAGCAAAAGCCAAAATTAACACAAAAACAAATTCAAAAACCAGATCTGTGTCAGACACTAAAGTTCAAATTTTTACCTCTAAAGTCTAGCTACATTGGGCTGGTGTAAGGACTCCTTGTACTATATGTAAATTAATAATACAGTACATTCAGATACTTTTTAAGAGGAAAAAAGGCCTAAGTCATTCCAGAGTCGAGAAGTGTATTCTAAGTGTAAATCATCTTGTATTTCCAACCTGTTTGCATTACTCAGTTAATGAGACTCCTCATATGGATTTTTTACCTCCTTGGATAGCTAGGAGATATCCTTGGGGATCATGCACCATGGTCACACACACACACACATCAAGGCAGTGAATGCTTGAACAGGGGAGAGCACAACATGGTCCAGTGTGCCTGCGTTAGCCAGCTTTCCTTCACAGTAAAAAATATACAAGATGAGTCAACTTGTAAAGAGCAAAGGGTTATCCTTGTTCAGAGTTTTGGAGGTTTCAGTCCATGAGTATTTGGGTTTATTGCTTTGGGGCTTATAGGAAGGTACCACCTCATAATGGAATATGTGGTAGAGCAGGGATCACTTCACAGGAGCAGAGAGGGGCTAGTTCTGTCTCTTTTTCTTCATCTGTAGAGAAAACAATATGACCTCCCTACAGGGTTGAGGCAAGAATCAAATGAAAAATAGACATAAAAAGTATTGCAAAATTTAAATCACTTCTCCTACTGATAGTTCTTCCATTACATCCCCCAACACATATATTCTCTTAAGCACTGGAGTAGCCAGATGACCCAGCAGGACCAAAATTATGTAAGTACTTTCTAGCCTGTATATCAGTCACTGTGCTAAACTCTAAAGACAAACTCATTTCTTCCTCACAGTAATGCCAGAATATGCTATTATTATTCTTACTTCACAGATGGAGAAACAGATAATGAAACAGCCAATCCTCTGTATCCTAGGTAGAAAATGATAGCACCTAGAATGTAGTCCGGATGCTCTGCCTTCAGAGTCTATTCTCATAACCACTAATTTGAAACGTTTCATCACTTTAGACACCATACTTGGCCTAGGAATAGGGCCACAGGCCCATAATAATCAGAGCTGTTTTGCCTTAATATAGCAATAGATGGAGAAGAGAGATCATTCTGTTTTAACCAGGTCTACCCAGAGCAAGCAGAAACCATTTTCACTGACCACACAGAAAACTCTATCTTCAGAATAAAGACATCATGAGAGGTACCAATATGCTGGTCAAGTAGGTTACTTATTTGTAGCAAATAATCCAAATAACTTGAGCTCTCATAATAGTCCAAAACTAATAAACCTGATAGACCAGCCCACATCCAAATAACAACACTAACTCATTTTGCATCTTGTGTTCAAAAGTTTACATAGCTTCTAGGTGGATCTAAACTTGGTTCAGATGTCAAAAGGCAAAGGACTGTGGGTAGAGAATCCAAAATTAGGATTCAGAATTCTCAATTATTCCTATTATTATGGAAAGAATATCTAAAGAAATGTTAGATATCAAGGAGTAAGGTGCTAACAGCTGGATACTTTCTTTGCAACTCTTCTATAACTCTCCTTGCTCTCAAATTCAGTACACAATCTCCTAGCTGTGGACTGCTAGTGAAGGCAAGTGATGGGTTAGATGTATCTACAATAACAGTCTAGATAAGTGATTCTGACTCTTGAGAAACAAAGACATAAAAATGATTTTCCTACATTCATTTCTCTGAGCAAACCATGCTGACCCAGCTCCTACCCTATACAATAAGGTAGACTCATTCTACAGTAAAAGTCTGTGCAAATTGCTAGAGAAGTCAAGAGACAAATGGGGACAGTGAGAGCCTCGATATATTGCCACCACCTATAAGCCCTTCCACAGGTCTGGGAGGAAATCCATGGATAAGAAAGTCTCTGAGGTCAGTAAGAGCCCACATGTCTCACCCTTCCACTGTTCAGTAGCCAAAGCTCTGCTTCTCCTCTGAACTCAACAGTCTGAGCTTAGCTCAGATAATACAAAGAGTCTGATAGCATCCTTGATGCATCACTTATATCCAAGTGTTTGCTCAGGAAATATATGTCAGAGTCAATGCTCAGTGATTTAGAGGATTTCTTAAATGCCAAGTGTACTCCTTATTTCTTTTTCCTCTGTTTCATAGTTCTGAAGTGGACCAATGACACTTTTTAAAACCTGTGTTCAGTGCTGATTCATTTCTTTGTTACTCCATACTATTTCTTCAACTGAAGCTTGTCTACCTTCTCCTAGAATTTCCTGAGGCTTAGACTTTCCCACCAGGTGAATTATTCAATATAAAATGACATAGTTATGACAAATGGCTTGCTTAATGGGATCAAGTTTAAATATGTATAAATGAAATTTTGAACTATAAAAATGTCACTCATGACAAACTGTTAGTGATGCCCCACGCTCCCGTCCCCCTCCTTCCTTTCTTCATTCCTTTAGCCTTCTACATTGTGAACAGACATCACTAGAATTTTGTGTTAAATAGTGATATGACTAATCATAACCTGCAGGCTCTTTTGAGAGCAAACAACCACCAATAATTAGCAAGCATTATTTTAGCTATATCAAGTGTAAGTTGGGACCTTCCTGGGCACAGTAAGGTATAAGGTCACCCAATTGTGATATGTCCTGTCATGTTCTCTGGTGGCTAGCATCCTGGTCTGGTCGCCCAAGACCGTATCAGGACTGCTAACAAGTCAGTCCATTTGTAGTTAGGAAGAGTTAGGGTTCATGAAGCAACGGAAACTAAAGCCGGGTTAGAGGAAAGGCTTGAGAGTTATGTTGGATATGATGCTATCTGCTCCCATTCATCGATAATAAAACCTTTCTCTCCAGGAGCCCAATATTTAAATTGCAGGGTAGGGCTTTTCCCTTTCTCTTTCTTTAAGAATTTGGAGATTGTACATGACAGGTAACACAGGCTTTTCTCTTTCTCTCAGAAGGAGGGAGGGGGCAATTGTCTTTCTCCTACATAAGCTGACAGAGTCATAACTTTGGGGTTCTTCTCCTGTGGTGCAAGAGAACCTTTTTGTTCATAGGCAGAAATTTTTCTAAGGATTATACTGATTCAATAGATCACTTTAGGGAGTACTGTCATTTTAACAAAATTGTGAAAAGGAAAAAAATTGCTCAAAAGGAAGGAACAACTGGGATGTGGGAAAGGAGAAAAGAAAGAAAGAAGGAGGGGAAAACATACATGTATGTACAAGGATAGCTGGGCTAATTATACTGCTGATGTCTAATGATTTATTGAAAGGAACAGTTAATGCTTTATTTGTGTATGTATTTTTTGACTAATTTTACATCCTTATATCTGGTAGTCTGAACAACTAATTTGAAGACAACCATATGCAATATAACAGCCATTGTTGAATTCCTACCATATTGTTTAGTGAAGCTCTGTATTGTTTCTAATGTTACTTTTTATTCTCTTTAATTGTTTGATCAATCTTGCATTCTTACATCTGGTAATCTAACCAACTTTATTGAAGATAACAATATGTAATAGAACAACCATAGTTAATTTATATCATCTTATTTTAAAATCCTGTAACATTTTTGTTTTTGTCTTTATTGTTGTTATTTTGTTATTTTTGTCCTCTTTAAATGAAAAATCAGTAAAAGAAACAATATCAAGTCTTCCAATCCATAAACATGCCATGTCTTTCCATTTATTTAGATCTTTATTTTCTTTCAGCAGAGTCTTACAGTTTCCAGTATGCTCAAGGCTAGGCCTTCTTGGTTAGATTTACTCTGAAATATTTTATTCTTTTTGATGCTACCATAAGTGGAACAAGTTTCTCGATTTCCTCTTGGAGTTGTCCATTGCTAGTGTATGAAAATACAAATCATTTTTAACTTGTATTTTTGAATTGTGCAACCTTGAACTTACTTACTGGCTCTCATCATTTTTTGAGAATTCTTTAGAGCTTTAAAATTTTTCATCTTCAAATAGAGGTTGTTTTACTTCTGTTCCACTTTGGATGCCCTTTATTTCCTTTTTCTGGCTTAATTATGCCAGCTAGAACCTTTAGCATGATGTTGATCAGAGGAGGTGAGAGCAAACATCCTGGTCTTTTCCCTGATCTTTCACCATTAAGTGTCTGAGCTATAAATTTATTACAGATGTCTTTTATCAAGTTAAGAAATCTCTCTTCTATTTCCTGTTTGTTGTGTGTGTATATTCATAGAAGTGTTGAGTTTCTTCAAATCATTTTTCTCACCTATTGAAAATTTATGTGTTTCTAATTCATTTTATATTACAATGGATTAGCTTGACTGGTTTTCATATATTGAATGAAACTTTTCTAAGATAAATCCCTCTTGGTTGTGCTGCCATTTTTATATATTACCAGGCTTACCTTGCTATTATTTTGTTGAAGATTTTTGCATATGAATTAAGAAATCCTTTTCTTGTGTTATCTTTATTTGTGATAGCAGAGTAACACCGGACTTGTAAAATGAATTTGAAAGTATTCTTTCTTTTCCTTTTTATCATCATCATCTTTTTCTTTTGGGGGAAGTATTAGTGCTAATTAGTTTTAAAATGTGTAGTAGAGTTCTTCACTTATTTGTAATAGAGAGCTCTATTGTAAATTTATACTTCTTCTTGAGTCAGTTTTGATAGTTTGTGTCTTTACAGGACTATATCCCTTTTATTGAGTTACCTAATTCCTTTTGATTCATAATTATTTGTAGTATTCTTTTATAACCTTTTTTATTTTTGTAAAATACAAATAGTAATGCCTCATCTTTAATTGTTGATCTTAGTAATTCATATCTTGTGTGTTTTTTCTTTTTCCTAAGTAAGGTTTGTCTATTTTGATGATCTACCCGATGAGATTTTCTCTATTTTCTTAGTATCTGTTTCTAACTTACTTATTTCTGCGTTAATGTCCTAACCATTATTACTTCTTTCCTTCTACTTTTCTTTTTCTCTTTTTGTTTTAGTTTTTTTATGGTAGAATCCTAGGTTATTAATTCAAGATCTTCTTTCTTTTATAATGTAGATATTTACATGAATTTTCTTCTGAGCATTACATCTGCTGAATTCCATGAATCTTGATATGTTGTATTTTAATTTTAATTTATCAAAATAATTTTGTAATTTTCCTTGAAATTTTATTCTTTGACAAATTGGTTGTTATATAGAACTATGTTCAATTTCCACACACTTGTGAATTTTCTAAATTATTTTCTATTACTGATCTCTAGTTTCATTCCATTCTGGTTGAAGAACAGATTTTGTATACACTATTGATATTGTTTTATGACCTAACATATGATCTATCCTGGAGAATTATGTATGTACAGTTGATAATAATATGTATTCTCTTATTCCTGGGTGGAATGCTCTACATGTACATGTTAGGTCTCTCAGTTTATAGTGTTGCCCAAGTCGTATATTATTAATCTGTCTATTTGCTTTTTCTGTATTTGAAAGTAAGGAACTGAAGTATTCAACTATTATTGTTGACTTGTCTATTTTTCTATACAAGTTTTTCAGTTTTTGCTTTATGTATTTCAGGGACCTGTTGTTAATTGCTTATATAATTACAGATTTATATCTCCTGAATGGATTGAACTTTTTTGTCTATAGTAATAATTTTATTTCAAAATCAATTTTCTCTGCTAAATTGGGGGTACATTGTCACCCGTTTTTTGCTTGCTGTTAGGATCAGTTACCTTTCACCATCCTTTTACTTTTGACTACTTGTACCTTTGAATTGAAAAAGAGTCTCTTATAAACAGTATAAAGTTAGACTTCTAAAAAGATTTCATCCATCTCTGTTAAAAAGCTGACCTCATTTATATTAAATATAATTACTGATTACATAAAGTTTGCCTATCATGTTGTTATTTATTTTCTGTATGCGTTATTGGGGTTTTTTTTTTTTTTGTCTTTTTGAGACAGTGTCTTGCTATGCAGTACAGGCTGGCCTTGAGCTCACTCTGTAACCTGGATTAGTCTCAAACTCACAGCAATCCTCCTGCCTCAGCCTCCCAAGTGCTGAGATTATGGGTATGCGCCACCATGCCCAGCTACCTTATTGTATTTTTATTCTTCAATTTCTTCATTACTGCTTTCATTTGTGTTAAATACTTTTTGTGTGTCATTTTAATTTTCTTATTACTATATGTTTTCTAGTTTTTTCTTAGTAGTTGACTTCAGCAATAACATTTTAAGTCATAACAATCTCCTTCAAATTAATATCAATGTAGTTTCAACAGTATGTAAAGGGTATGCTTCCATCTAGCTCCTGGTCTCCCTCCTTCTTTAAGCCTTTATTGCCACAAATTATTACTTCATACACTGTGTGTCCATCCATATATTTATGTGTATATTGGCTTGTAAAGTATCACATGCTGGAAGATCAATGAGTAATTTCAAGCAAGAAAGTGGAGTGATAAAAACACTATTAGAAAAGGTTAATCTGGGGATGGAGAGAAAGATAGAAAATGTATTTTGGAGAGAGATGGAAAATAAGACAGGAAACATAGGAGGCTTCAGCTACATTTATGTAAGAAGTCATGAAAGTCTGGGTAGGATTTGAAAAGCAGCTAAAAACAGGCATTCAGTAGAAGAGATGATGAAGCACAATGAACTACAAAAAAACGCTACACTCTTTCTGGAAAGGAACATTAAAAGGGCCTAGGTCAATTTGAAAGTTTAAGGCATTGGTGAGAAAGAAGTCAAGTGTCAAATGCTAACCAGGTTTTTTGTTGTGTCCCTTGCCAGCCATGTGTGTGAAGGGTGAATCACATCCACACAGATGAACCAAAGTCTCTAGGAATCAAGAAAGCTCATGACAAATGATGAGTGATTCCTGACCAAAGGTGACAACCCAAGAGATAAGTTAATCATTCATGAGGAAGTTAAGAAGGAAGCTTCATAACTCTGCATGATACACAGCCCCAGTCTCCCATTGTCTTGATTGGATCCCCAAAGTTCAGAAAGACCAAAAACATCAGAGCCAGGTCCAAATGAGCTACAAAGCATATCCTCTGCAGTTTCCTTGTGTCTCCCAGGGTTTCTGGACCCAGAATTTCCAACTTTGGAACCTCTCCTTGACTCTACTCAAGAAGCATCATCCCAACTGCTATTCACATTGCTCTTCCTCATCCTGTCCCCTCTCCCCAGATCAACTTGTACCAGAACTCTGTCCTATTCTCTTATTCTGGCTTCGGATCACAAGATGGACTAACTGACGAAGACACTGCTGATGCCTTAACCGTATTCTCTCAACCCACCCCCAGATGGCCTGCAGCCACGGGGACCATCCCACATATTATGTCACATCGAGCACCTGCTTCTTTCTCTCTGCTTGGAGTTTTGTCTTGTGCTAGTGGAGCTTGCACAGCCCATCCCATAGCATTCGTTATGGTCTAGAGATTAAAAAGCCTCAGGAGAAATTCAAAGAGGGAAGCTGGGGTTAAGTTTCCAGTTTCAAAGAAATAGTCCTGATGTGCAGGCCTCACATTTCCTGGGAGGATCTTCAGCAAGAAGGAGGCTCAGTTGCCTACAGCAATAATTCTCTATTTTACACAACTTTTTCTGCACTTCTCCCTGCACTTAGTTGACTTCTTCACCTCACCTTCCTAGTATCACTTCCCAAATAAACTGCCGGCATCTGAGTACTTTAACGGTGGCCTTTGAGGAACTTAAAAAACACATTACCTATGCTGTCAACATATCACTGGGCTATTAGGTGTCTTTTTAAAATTATTCTTGCTTGCTGATGTCCTTGTGGATGTATTTTAATAGAAAAGAGTGAAAGTAGCGTTAATAATTTGCGACATAATTGTAGACCAATAGAAGGTCCTTTTGAGAGATACAGTATCTATAAATAACCTTAAAACACACTACCTAAACTCATGCAGTGAGTTTTTATTCTCTGTGAAGATGAGCACATACCCTACCATGCATTATATTTCTGCCACAAGTAAAATAAATTTAAATTGAGGACCCCTGCTGGAGAAGCTGCTGCACTCCTCTGGGAGACACGAGCTGCTTTTCCTCTGGGGGCATCGATTTGAACTGCACATGATGAATGTGGCAAAGGCTGAGGGGAGCCAAAACTGGCAGCATTAGGGACAAGCGGTGATTTATGAGATGCTGTGAATCAAAGTTAGGACATATCTGAAACGGGTCTATGCTCCTTGTAATTGCATTTAAATGGAAAAACTTTTTAAAGCCAGACCCATCTGATAGTTTTCATTGCTCTTATATAAATAAATGTCAAATTTAATGTGCAGAGAAACCACTCGCATATTTAACATGTGTTATATCCACAATAGAGGAAATGGCATAGAAATCTCAAGTGCAAGTGCATCAAAATTTCTCTTTGCCTAAGTTTTTTTCCTATATTTTCCATCATCTTTTTGCCTTCTGGATCTTTGTAGGCTATCTACTGTGTTACATTCTTTCTTCAAGCATCTACTACATTAAGGAAGATGCCATGTCAGGCTCATAGAGAATACAAAGATAAATTATGTAGCACTCTGGCCCCCAAGGTCCTTATAGTTTAATAAGAGAATGAGGTAAAATAAAGGATTAGATTTCAGTCTAACTCACATGAGTCAGACAGCCTACCCAACATCGTGCTTTGTTTAAAAATTTAAGAATACAAGCATGCAAGAAGCACCAAAAAAAAGCAGAGGGAGATCGGGGACATTCTGTATGGTTCCCCAGGTCCTTATTCCCACACTGGCCCAGCATAGATGCACTTTCAAAGGGAAAGTCACAACTTACCTCACAAAGCAGGCCCACAGAAGTCATCACTCCATTTTCTACCCAAGGGAACTGTATATCTTACCAAACGTTCTCTAAGCAAACATAATTCATAAGACCGTGGTCTTAGGCATATTTCCCTAAGCAAACAAAAAACATCCTTTTAAGCACAATCTACAGAAAGACCTTCCTCCTAGGGAATATCATTATCTATTTTCCAGAGGCCCAGTTATTATGTTGACAAGAGTCAACCTGGTCATCTGCCTTCTTTTCCTTCCCTTGGGAGCATCCCCATAGTGGCAGAAGAAAATGGGTCATGGGCCAAGGGCTTCAGCTCTTCCTTCTACAGGGAGATAAGGCATCTGCTCAAACATCTATGAACCTGACAGAAATTAGTAACTGTTACACATTGTCAGATAGTGGCTAGTATAGATTCAGGAGATGGTAGAGCACAGAAAACTCTACTGTCATGAATGTTCATTACACACTTTTTAAATTATCTATGACCAGCACATATGGAGAAATCCTACAGACCAAATGTCTACATTATTTGCAGTTTTGAAGCAACCAAAGGGAGATATGGAAGTCCGAAGCATTTGAAGATAAAATATTGGAGTAGGTAGTTATGAAGGCAAGACATATAGGAACTATTCGAGTGTGACATTCATTAAATAACATCTTTACGAGGTTTAAGATGTTCTCCTCTTGCACTCTCTGTCCCTACTTTCCTTCTCTCTTCTTCTCTTTTTTCTTCCTTGTTCACCAAATGTCTTGGCATGAACAGCAAATTTTTGGCAACTTCAGAACTGAACAGATCTGGATCTGACACAACAGAATCTGATAGTACACACTTGTGAGTGCCACCCAGCTCCTGACTCCTGGATATGACCCTCTTCCTTTATCTTCACTCCATGTCCCCTTCACATTCCCCAACACCTATGAAACTTTCTGTTACAGAAATGTACAGTGTAGGTTTTGCATTCGTAATGTTCCTGACTTGAGAGGTGGGCCCAGAATTCAGTTTTGGACATGGCAATTTTGAGAAGATCTATTAAAATTCCAAGAGTTGGTATCAGGTGGGCAGTTGGATAGACGAGTCTAGAGGAGGTGAGATTATCCCCCTTTTTTCTTGGGAAACAAGTGTGGCAGAAATATATTTGCATTGTAGTATAGATGGTGTTTAAAGCAATAACACTGGGTGAGATGATCAATTGAGTTCATGTGAATCAAAAAGACTTCTAAGGATTGAGCCAGGGACACTTCAATATTAAGAAAAGAAAATTCAGAAAAGGATCCTGAGAAGAAGCAAAATCTAAGAGAAGAGGAAACCATGGAAATATATTGTTCTGGAAGTTTAATCTTGGTTAAAGTTTTGTTTTGGCTTTGTTTTGGTTTTGCTTTTGAACATTGATAAAAGTACTGAGATTCCCATCTTTCACTGAGAGATTCTACACCCATCAAATACCAGGGAATCCAGGCTGAGAACCATCATTGAGCTGTATTGGAGAAAAGCATATGTGTTGACTTATGTCACATCTTTGTTGCAAACTTTTTGAATGATGAGAGAAATTTTATTTCGCTTCTCTCTGCCTCAGTTTTCCTCAGATATGAAACAAAGGGTTTTCCTACATACCTACCTACAACAAATGTTGTAGAAACTTTTTAAAGTAATAACTATAAAGCAAACATTATCAAAAAGAATTCATAGACCACTTATAGGCCAAGGTAACCACTTACAAACTGTAAAGTACTTTACAAAACAGTCTCCGTGTCCAAACCTGCATTACCATTTACCATATAATGACTTAATTCAACTTACTACCTTCTCCATTTTGCTTTACTTGTACTATACAAATGATGACACCGATCACTAGATGGTGATGAGAAAAAAATTGCATCTCCACGAAGTACTTGACACATAGTAAATAATAAGAAAAAAATGTTAATTCCATCCTCCTTATCCAAATTCTTAGAAATCTAGTAGACAAATGATTGTATTTTAACATCAAGTGATTTCTAAATATAGAGATGTTGAAAAGCCTGAATTGTTTTAATAGGAGGAGGCAGTGAGCCCTGAAATTGTGAACAATGTTCTTAAGAAGTGAATGCTAAAACAACCAGGGCCTCAATTTTTCTGTTAAACTCAATCAAGGTCATGCCTAACAAGCAGGATCAAATGTTAGACCAAGAAATGGCACTGGTTACTCTGCACTGTTGGTCTGTTTGATTCTTCATCATTACATCAGTTGGACTGCATAAGTTCCCAATAAATGGATGATTCAAAGTCGTGCTTTTCTTTGCATGTCTGTTGTCCTTCCAGGGAGATCTTTGACATACAGGATTCAGATAATATTTTGCAGGTGTCCCACTTGCCTGGTTCAACCTAGTAAATCTAATCATAACCTACCTGAAAAGTTGTTGGTAGTGGTGGACCCAAGAGAATTTTATTTCCTTGCCCAGAGGTTTTCTAGGTTAGGAGTGAGTTAGCACTTCTTCCAATTCTGGGAAAACCCATGACTGAGCAGTTTACACCTTCCTGCTTAGGCTTATGTTGCAAGTGCCTCAAGAGCCTGGGAGCACAGGAAGGCTGGTAGTGTTTTGGGGATCCTATAACAAAGAGCTGCAGAGGTGTGTAGGCAGGTCTGCCTTATTCTGAGGGTGCTCTCATTGATTTTCAGATGAACACCTTTTCACTGGGCCTTCACAAGGTCTTCTCTCTGTGTGCATCTCAAGTGTCTTTCTGCA
The DNA here is from genome assembly GCA_004027595.1 of Dinomys branickii. NCBI lineage: Eukaryota > Metazoa > Chordata > Mammalia > Rodentia > Dinomyidae > Dinomys > Dinomys branickii. The sequence continues at coordinate 43,895 of PVLD010010621.1, forward strand.
GTCCCAAATTTCCCTTTTGATCCAGTCGGACTGGGTTAGGGTTCACCTTATGGCCTTATTTCATTAATCATCCTTTAACAGGCCCTATCTCCAAATACAGTCACATTCTGAACTACTGAATAGTAGAATTTAAATTTGCATATTGGAGGAACATATTTTAGGCCACAAAAGAGCAGCTTAGAGATTTAGGAAGTAAGATTCTATCCAAACTTTAAAATATTTGGTAGCTTATAGGCAAAGGACTGCTCAAAAAGTAAATATAAGAGTCCAGGAGTGGGCTACCATAGCAATCACAAAGTTAATCTCAGAACCAGGTGTTCTTGTAAAAACAAGATGAACTGACCTTTTCAAAACCCTCTGCTCTCCATCTGCACTTACTGATAGCTATATGCTTTCAGGGGAAAAGCTACTTCTGTCCTGGATCAGGACACATCTTCTCATCTCTGGTCCTCTCACTTTGTCCAGGATTTAGCAAATCTCACTTTGACAGATGTAGCAAAAGTTAATCTAAGGGACCTGGGCATCCCTCTCTTGTGATTATTAGAGTAGCTCAGTAGTGCTCCCTATTCTTTCAGTAGAACATTCAGCTATTTTTATCAAGATAGTGGATTAGAATGTTATATTCTTGAATATATTTTCTAGTTGCCAGATAGGGAGTTGGTGAGAAAGTGCCAGAGCAATAAAGAGCAAGCCTAGCATCATAGAAATCATAATGAGGGCCCTCAGGCAAACTAAGAAAATGCCCTTTGTGTCTGTTGTCCATCAGACATTTCTTTTCCTGAAAGGGTTTCTGCTTTACCTTCCCTGACTTGGGAAGGGAAGTTGTACTTCCAATGGCACATGACCAGGAAACTGAAAAGATAACAAGATAAAAACTTGTTATCTTTGCAAGATAAAAACTTGTTATCTTTGCAGTCTGCAATTTCCAACTCTTTAGAAGAGGTTGCTTAACCTTTCCCAGAAAGGTTCCTTGTTCACTCAGGATGGTACTCTTTATTAAGTACTACTAGATGCTGTACAAGATTAACCCCAAATCCCCCAAATCTCAAGAGTTTGCTTGAGATTGTGCCCCTGGAAAGGAAAGGAAAAAGCTCCTGCTCTTGGGGCCTGGCCATAGGGAAGTGGCCAAACCCATGTGTGGCCCACAGATTTTAGGATTCCCAGGCTGAGAAGGCATTAGGGTGCTGCACTAGGTTTTTCACAAGCCTCAGGAAAGAGCTTGAATAGGAGCATACCAAACACTACACTTTATCATGTCCTCTGATTTTTCTGAGAAGATGACCCTTGGGTTATACAGGTCTACAAACAACCTCTGGACTCATCACTTTCTAGTTGTGTGGTCCAGAGTTAAATTCCTTATCCTTCAAGGCTTCAGGGGTTTTTCTTTAATAAAAATAAAACTTGATTTATTTAACATAGTAAATGTTTCCTCACATTAAGCACATTTTAAAATTCAAAATACAACTTTAAAGCCAAAATTAAACCTTTTGATCATATTTTTGAAAAGTAATAACTCCTTTTTAAGCCCTAAAGAAATTTTTAAATTAGTTTTATCGTTATGTTTTAGACATATATAACGATCATACTCATCATGGGGAATTTGTACCCATACATGATATATTTTGGTTTCTCCTTTCTCCCAATTCCCTCTCCACTCTTCAACTCATCTTCCCCTCCCTAGTTACACAGTTTTGTTTCCATTTTGTCTGGGTTTTTTTTTTTTTTTTTTTTTTTGGCATCTGCAAGATCTATAATGTATCCACATAAAATTGATAGTAATGGTACCTTTTCTCCAAAGTCTTTCAATTGATTAAATAAATGAGGGAACCATTTTTGCTAAAAATAAGTGGCACAGCCAGGATTAGAGCATAGCTTGTCTGGGGCTCAGCTCAAGTCTCTCTCTTCTGTGATAGTCATTAGAAACAAAGCCAGTGTACACACATACGCAGTAATTCCATCTTTCTCTCAATGACTACACAGGCTCAGATGATAGTGGGGCTTTTCTGAGCATCACTGCCTTAATCCCTAGCACCATCCCTGCTATATCCTGCATATAACTCAGTACATCTGTTATACAAGTCTCAGAATCACTGCTGTAAGGGGTTGCAGTGAGAAGATTCATTCTCGGCTGCCTTTGAGTGCAAACTGAGACCCAAAGGAAATGGAATAAATGAGACATAGGAGACTTTGCTTCTTGGCGATCTGCACCCAGGAGATCTATTATATTCAGTTGGAGAAAATATCTAATGCAGTATTGAAGACCAAAAAAATTGAACTATACTGTTTATTGCACTAAAAGTAGTGAAAAGACTGTTTCAGTAATATTGATCAAAGACATGTTTCCTGAGCTCAAACACTTGTGACAATTTACAAAGGAGGTAGCCTTCTAACAATGAGGTTGTCTTCCTCAGCTAAACATTTGGCAGTTTTGTAAGTCCATCGCCTCTACCTCAGATTTTCTAAATCTGAATCACTGGTAATGGAGCCCTGGCCTCAATGTTTTTGAAGTGCCCCTAGATGATTCTAATGTGTAGCCTACTATTCTAAAATTAGGACTCTAAAACTTAGAAATAATTTTATAGGCCATTGAACATTGGTCTAGCATTTTGAATCTATACTAGTTTCCTGTGGCTGCTGTATCTTAGTCAACTTTCTTTTTGCTGAGACACAATATTCAGTACCTACAACTGAAGACAGGAAAGCTTTGAGCTAGTTCACAACTTCAGGAGGTTCAGTCCATGGTTATAAGGCTCCAAGGTGGAAGGTCATGGCTGAGCAAGCTATGTAGTTCATGGCAGCTGTGAAGCAGAGGGTAACAGTACCGGGATAGAAAGGGCAAGAGACCCCAAAACCACAACTCTATTACCCACTGACACATACCGAGAAATGTGCTCCACTAATCCCCAAGGTGGATCCCAAAGCCAGTCAAGGTGATGTTCCACCCTAACTGCCACACACTGTAACAAATTATCATAAATTCAGTAGTTTAAGATAACACAATCACTACCTTACAGTTCTCTATGTCAGGAGTCCAAAATAGGTCTTATAGATTAAAATTATAAGTGTCTACATGGTTATCTGGCTTGTGGATAGTATGTTAACCTTTTTCAGCTCCTAAAAACTACTTAAATTCCTAGGCTCATGGTTCCTTTCTGCATCTTCAAAGTCAGCAGCATAGTACCTCCAAATCTCTCTCCCTTCCTCCATTGTCACGTTTCCTTCTTAAGTGCTTATGAGGACCTTTATCATTACATTGGGCCCATCATGATAACCCAGGATAATGTCTCCAACCCAAGGCCCTATCTTTTGTCTGTTTGAATATGTAGTGCAGGCTGGCCTTGAACTTGCTTATGTAGCCCAGGCTGGCCTGGATCTCATGGTGATCCTCCTGCCTCAGCCTCCTGAATGCTGAGATTGCAGACATGTACCACTATGCCTGGCCCAAAGGCGCTATCTTAATTTTATCTACAAAGTTCCTTTGCCATGTAAGGTAATGTATTCACAAGCTATAGGGATTAAAATGTAAAATTTTCTGTGCTCCCTTAGTCTCTTTACCACAAAAATCTTTTAAAAACTGTATGATAATAAGGATAATCAAAATGAGATAACTTCCACCACATAAGTGGGTAAATTTAAAAAACAGCATAGATCCTGAGAGTGAAGCTTTTAGGGGTTTTATCCTATTATCCAGGAAAAAACCCCAGAGATTTCAGGTAATAATTCCATGCTGAATCTCTGCCACATCCAAACCAATCCTACTTTGGATAAAATGTTAGATTTCCTTGCAAGCTTGTGGGGCAAAGGCCATAATAACTTTTACAGTAAGTAGATTTGAGGAAAAGAATAGAAAATTATGGTTTTCCCACTTTTATCAAGTAAAACATCACTTATGACACAGACAGAGAGAGAGGGAGAGAGAGAGAGAGAGAGAGAGAAAGAGAGGCAGAGAGACAGAGGGACAGAGAGAGAGAGAGGAAATGGCCCATTTCTTTCCTTAGCTGGGACACACACGTACCCATAGCCATGAGTTCCCAAGACTGTCATTGCCTTCCAATGGAAAGCCCTTTAAAGGAAAACGAAACTTGTTATTCTCCCCTTGTTATCCCGGGGATGAGAACATACAAATGGGGGTTGTGATGCACGAATCTTTTTGGAAATTCTCCACGACGAATATTCCATTTTCTCCATCATTCCTAACTATACTGTGGGTGAAGGATTCTCTTCCTCCCCGGACCCTACCTCCTTCTGTTTGTGATTGCAAAGGACTTTGACAGATTGTAAAGGAGAGACTTTGATAGATTACAAAGTGTTTTCAGTAGCCGACCTAGACATAACATGGCCACTTCCTGATTATATTGATATGTGTTTCTATTATTTGCTTATTTGTGCCTCCAGATACAATTCTTTTCTGTTGTTTTACTGTAAACAACATTGCAAGGTCTCTGTATTAAATCATAATTATTTACCCATGCAGTTCATGCACCTTTGTCCCTAGGGAATCTGGTGACGTGAATTTACAGGAACATCAGGGTATTTCTCACCAACAGTTTCCTGTTATTGATATGCTTTTGTTTAGTGGTGATCTTTTTTTTTACTCATTCAGTTTCTCAAGGGAAAAATAAACAGGCAAATGACAATTATCTCAGTCATGGGATCTCTTCTGGGTACCTCACAAACGTGTTTTCATTAAACACCGGGCCCTCTGGCAAGGCAAAATGCTACGGAATTGTGATTGTGTAGATGGACAATTGGTTATCATTCATTTGTTCTCTTAGTTTTCCCATGTGCTTCACATGGTTATCTTAGTGAACAGGCATTATATCATGTAGGAGAAATCCCATAGTCTTGAAAGAGCCTACTATAAAGCAAAATTTTAGAAAAGCAAGAAATTTATAAATTAGATTTATTTTCTGAGTGCTGAGATACAAGAACCCAAGCTTTGATTTTTGTTTTACCTGCCAGATAACCACATTGATTAAAGCTCTCATGAGCCTAAGTGTTCTTAGCAACTGAAGTAGAAAATGATATTGTATAATTGCTGAATTGAGACTTTTCAAAGCTTAGAAAGATAGGAAATTTTCCTAAGCTTTTCAGTCTTTCTGTATCATTACTCACATACACATTTATCATAATTGTCAGTTTTTTAAAAATAATTTTAATTGAAAAATGAGAATTCTTATTCTCAAAAGCATCCAGAAAATTGTAACTTTTTAAAAAATAGTAAGTCTTCTCTTCTCTATCAGTATGCTATAAATGTGAGCTGAAGACTGACCTCAGCCAACACCTTTTTAAAACTGTGCTTTCCAAGATGGTAGCCACTAGCCACCTATGGCTATTTAAATTACATTGATTAAATTAAATAAAAGTTAAAATTCTGTTTCTTTTTCATGATTGCCATATTTCAAATACTCAGTAGTCTCATACAGCTGGAGCCCCTCATAAGCCACAGTACCAGTTATTGAACATTCCCATAACTACACAAAGTTTCACTGGGCAGTGATGGTCCAAGTTGCAGGCAAAATATACATAAGTATCTAAAAAGTAGAAAGTTAATACCTTATGAGAGGAACATGCAGTGGTAGAATTTTTTTTTTATTTTAAAAGTAAAAGAACAAAAACATATTAACAGACAGCCATTTACAAAGTAGCACAAGAATAGTACAAGCAATACTGAATTACAGACAAGCTGACAGGGAATTAACAATGGTTGTTGTATTACATATTGATAATTTCAAAGTGCATACTCAGGAAAACAAATATAGACATGGAAGATGGATCAAATAATTAATCACAGACTCTGTGGACCTCTCCATTGGCAGTGGTAGAAATTGCAGCTAAAGTTTTCTTGTTTAAAAATTTTTCACTTTTGCATATTCTACACTGCCAGCAAACCTCTTAAACCTAACATGTCCTCTTCCTATTTCTCTGTCTCCTCAGTTTTTGTTCCCATTAGAAACATGTTTGTGAGGTATATAGATCAGGTAAACCTGAAAAATGAATCAAGGATATATAAGCTTTATGAATCCACAGTGTATCTTGCCGGAGTAGAGCTCATTAGGGCTGGCAGACAGTTTGTTTGGTGCTTATTCACTTTAGTGCTTAAAACATGAAATGGGGGCAGGTGTAGGTGGCCAACACGGCAAATGAAGAAGAAATCAGTTATGTGAAAATTCCCTTAATGACTGTTTACCCTTGTCATCAAGCCCCCTTACTTCTATAGTCTCTCCAATTTGTCGCTCTCCTTCCCACTTCCAGACTCATCTCTATGCTGGTGAGTCCTTAAATGTGTTAAAGAGAACTGGGGGGGGGGGGTGGATCTCCAGCTCAGATTTTGAATTCTGGCTCTGCTACTTACTTTTCTTGAGCTGCGTGACCTTTGGCAAGCTACTTTACCTCTCTGAGCAATAATTTCTCGCTCCTACAAAATGTGAGATAAGGCTAAGAATGCCTGTTCTGCAAGATTGCTGAGAAGGCCAGTGGGATAATAGATGTTTACAGCACTGTGTGACTTGCAGAGTGCACCACAAAGGCAGTGGCAAGTGTCACTACTTATTCTACACTCTTGCCCGTATCTGAAAGCCGTAGCATCTGACAGTCACAGGAGAGGAGAGCCTGAGTCACTGACTTTTCCCAGTGTACGGAAAGCCTGAGTTAAACTGAACTCGCTGGCTCATTGTCAAATCTAGCATGCATTTTTTCCACTTTGTTGTAGAGATGAGCAAAATGGTGCTCAGTAATAAAATGCTTGTCCAAATGTACAAGTCTTGATCAGTTAGGGCCACTGAACTGAAATTTCTTAGCGGAAATTAATGCGATCTGCTCATTGAAATCATCTAGTATTGTTTTCAACACTATTCAATAAGTAATGTAAATTGTAATCATAAAAAAAACAAGCAAAGTCATAGTATAACAAGAAACATTTACTCAAAGAGAGTATTTTTAATCTGTAGACATTTGTTCCCGACTTCCCAATTTTTAATCTATAGACATTTGTAATCTTCACTAGAAGATTCTTCAAGTGGAGAAAGATTGCTTTCCTTTAACCGTTTTGTATCTAGGCACCTCAAAGTCATTTTCATGGAAGAGGGTTTTTCTACTGAGGAAAGACTAATTTATGTTCAAGTTTGTGAAATGGCTTTCTTGCCAATATTCTACCAGCAATTCACACAGCAAAATCTCAGATCAAGCTTCTAGCAAATTCTACTACTCCCCTCTACTGTGTAGCGACTTCTGCAGTCAGAATAATGATAAAACTGACACAGTTACAGAGTCAAGTTCTGTGCTGGATACCTCAATAGCACATCACTCCACAGTTCCTCCTTCATTATACAATTTCTCAGTTGGAGGAAATTTAACTTTGCCATTCTGCATCTACAAATTATGCCCCTCACAAAGAATATTGTGAAGATTGCATGTATTACCCAATTAAAGCACCAGAAAAATTCTTAATACATGATAAATGAACAATAAATAGAAGTCTGTTTTCTCCTCCTGCTTGTATTTGCTTAGTCAATCCAGTCATCCACCCTGTACTGAATATGCAAGACCCAGCTAGCACTGGTATGGAAACAGTGATAAATAAAATAGCTGGACTCTAGGGCTGGTTACTCTAGAAGAGGGAATAAAACACAAATAACTATAACCCAAGGCAGAATGTAACAAGCACCCTAGGGGATAAAAAGTATGCTTTTACAGAAGCATAAGGAAGAAGAGGATGTTCCAGGCTTGGAGATTTATGATGGTTTCATGGAGGAAGAGGCACTGTCCTGCTTTTAAAGGTCTTAAGAGATGCACGGTGCAAATGGGGAAGAAGGGCATTCTAAGTAGAAATACAGAACACAAGAGCAAAGAAGACAGAGGGAAGGTGTTCAAAAAATTGGCGGTGGCGGTAACCCTGGGAATTTAGAAAGCGGTGGGTTGTCAGTCTGGAAGGGAAGGGCACAGGCAAGTTTGTAAAGGCCTTTAGGGCCATGCAAAAAGTTTAGACCTTGTCACCTTGCAAGGGACCTCTCCTTTTCCCCATCATGGCATTCATAGAAAATAACTATAACAGGACACTAAGGTAAGCCAGAGACTGCCTTTGACTGCAGGTCAAGGAGTTGATATCTCAACACATCTGGAACCCATTTACGGCACATGTGAATCTCATACACATAATGGTGAGGGTAGAATTGTTCCCAGCGATGGGGACAAGGAAGGCCTTTTGTACAGAACTTCTCAGCACCAGAACTTCCTCGTCAGTTGTCAGCATTCCAAACCATAAGTACATGTCAGCTGAAGCCCAGAAGGTGGTGGACGTCTACCGGGAAGAAGGTATCATTATGCATGTGGATTTTTGTTTAGTCGTCTATTTACAGAGCTAATTGTTTAAATAGGGTTCCTAACTTAATCATATATTTGAATATGTAGAAGTACAATTATTTATATCCAGCTTCCTGATGGGAAATGCAGGACTTATGAAATTAAAGCATATTCATGGCTCAGTGGTCAAAATCAAATCGTCACTCTTTCAGAATAAGAAAGGTATAGAAGTCATTGTTTGATCTACAAACCATTGCTAAAGTTTGATTCTTTGGCTGTAACATTGATGCTGTTTTCCTGATACTTTTCTTTAGAGGAGCTTTAAATATGTATACAAAACTAAAAATTATAAAGGAAAAGCTTTTTATGCAGCCTGAAGAAAACCCTCGAAGGTTTACCATTTAGGTGTTGAGTAACTGCGTGGTAGGCTGTTCAAAGGTTTCCCAGAATTTCTGTTAATATTGTCAGTTCATCTTTCCTTTTTGTCATTTTTCATTGGCACCTCACTTGAAGGTCATTCATAATGTAATGTCATACATAAATTGTAATTAGTAAAAAATATCAAATTAAAGCAGGTAGTCATAATTTATTTTGTCTGTATGCCATCTTTAAATGGAAATAATGAAAACTGAAATAAAATATTTTCACACAAAAAGGAAAAAAATCAATATCTGCAAAAATTTATTTTCTCTCATTAGAGGAATTGGGAATAAGACAGGATAAATTCTTTTTTAGGTAATGCATCTTTTCATTTACCTGCTGTGATGTTTACCTGCTCACATTGAGTGTGTGTGCATCTTACATATATATTCACATACACACATATATATGTTCTGAAGTCTGAGTAAGAACAGATGAAGGATGTAAGAAAATAGCCTTCCTTATCAAGAAAACCACATATAGAATGGCAAGGAGAATGGCAATATATCGTTTCTTCTCTGGGAACACAGAATCACAGGTTGCAGCCAAGGCAAAAAATGTGTGCGGAAGAGGGAAAGAGGTAAGTCGGGAAAGGTTTCCTGGAGGCTGAAGGTAAAAGATGTTTAAGCTTTGCTTAGAATTCTGTTAACACTGGTGAATCATTGAAGATTTTCATTAGTCAAAGAAAAATATCATCTAATATGTGTTTTCTAGAGGTTTTGCTTCATGCTCACACGTGTACACACACACACATACACACACACCACACACACTCCTGTATTCCTCTTAAATATTAGTTCTACTGAGAAAAAAGAGAAAGAGGAACCCATTTTAAATTGTAGGAGGTAATTTTGTAATTTAAATTGTGTAATGTTTCTCTTTCTTCTGTTAAAGATTTTGTTATTTCTGGAGACACTTTTTAAACACTGGTGGCAATGTGGTTACACAGGAATTTTGGTTCTTGATTATTAAGTTATAAATATACTCAATTTTCAAAAAAAAGACACTCCCAACACAAAATAAAAAACTGCTTTTGCAATACGCTGTTTATGGACATTGTAAGTATAAAGCTAATGACTGGTTTGGAGAGCCACAAAAATATATGCCAAGATTCTCCATTTAAACTGTACAATAGGAAATTCAAAATATGTCTATTTATGGATCATTGGGCCAAATTTTTTCTAATATAATAATTCCTTTGACAAAATTCTATTGGGAAAAAATTAAAGTACTCAAAAGTAATATGGAAGTCTTTTAATATTTGATACTAGCCCTGTGTGGTGGTACACTCCTGTAATCTGAGCATTTCATGACTGAGGCAGGAGAATTGCCATAAGTTTGAGGCCAGCTTGGGCTACATAGTGAGTTCAGGGGCATCCTGAACTATCAAGATCCTACCTCAAAAAATAAAACAAATTCTATATATATATGTGTGTGTGTGTGTGTGTGTGTGTGTATAAATACCAAACATTTTAAAATTTTTACTTATGTCACATATTTCCAAAGTTCAAAAAAATATAAATCAAATATTATAATTTGGAGTCCATAGCATCTATTTTTTAAATAAGGAATTTTATTTTTCTGCATAGCCACACACTTTTCCCTAATCTAGAATCTTGTTAAGGAAGACTACATTTCTTTGACTAGATCCAACAAAAGTTAACATGGTGCACACAACATAAAGAAGAGCAGGCACATTTGAAGTCATAAGTAGCCCCAACTTATAACTCTCCCATGTTTCTGAATGTTAGGTCATCTGAAAAAAAAAAGCTGAATAATTTTTTAAAAATTTTTGCTGGTGGTTAAAAGGGAAGCTCCTATAAATTTGGAACCTATAAAATTGGGGCCCACAAAGTCAGGGCCTGTAAAGTTTTGGCTTAGAAGCACTTGGTTGTTGAAAATATTAGCATTAAAAAGAAGTCAAGTACTTTGCATGTGGACAACAGGAAAAATGACTTATGAGCATTTCAGAGATTCACAAGACCTTACCCATCTCAAGGGCAAAAGTAGCAAAGTGAAAGACTGCTTTGGAAGAGAGCTCCAGGTCACCCTGCTGAAGAAGAACTGCCTATGATATTGGTTCCCCTGTACTTGGCTCCCAGGTCTTAGTCACCTGGCCTTGGAAGCCTCTGCAGCAATGATCCAAGGGGGTCTAGTTACTAGTCCAACTGGTAGTGGACCTTGCTGTGATCCATGTGTTGATGGTTTTACAGGCACACAGAATGTAAGAATTGTGGAGTCGAGGAAGCTACCATCTAGATTTCAGGTTGAAGATCTGGAAGGCCAGGCAACATGCCTCGGGAGGGCAGTGCATGAAGTTATAAGCATGAAGCCAAAAGTACAGTTGAACATCTAAGAATGTAGAACTAAGAATATGGAACATCTACTGAGATAAGCTTCAGGTAGTGAGCAAAGCAGACCCAACATACAGGCAATGAGGGCTGTAATAAGCAATGCCATAGAGGTGGAGCCACCCCAGCAGTTTGCAGTTCACTTCACACAACTTTCCCTGGGCAGTGGACATGTAGCTACAGGATTTCATGTTTTGTCCTGATGGGTTTTGGTCTTGCTTTGGTCTCATTCCTTTCCCTTCCCCTCTTTCTCCCTTTTGGCTATGGGGATATTTTCTCCGTGACACTGTATATGAGAAGTGTTTTCAACTATTTTTTAATTTTACAGCGGCTCATAGCTAAGAGTTCACCTTAATCCTCAGAAGAGACTTTGGACTTAGATTTTTCAGCAATGCTGAAATGTTAAAATTTTGGCAAGTCCTTGAAATGAACCAAATATATTCTGCATAAAGACATGTGCATGAGTCTTTTGAGGACTGGGGAAGAATGTTATGTTTGAATCTAGGTTGACCCCTAAAACTTTCATGAGCTCAGAGGCAGGGTTTTGGGAAGGTGATGGGACCATTGGGGTGCTATAGCTGAATGTACTGTTAAGAGACGGGGCTTGGTTGGGAGAGGTGAGTCACGGGGAGCCTGACCTGGAAGAGTGTATCTCCCTCCCCGGATCCTCCTTTCATCCTCTGCTTCCTGGCCACCACCCTATGAGCAGCTTTCCTGCCTGGCATGGACTTCAGCCATGCTGTTCCTACCTTGGGGCCAGGCAACGATGAATGTAATGAAAACTCTGAAGTTGTGAGCCAAAATAAACTTCTCCTCCTTTAAGGTGTGGGTGTCAGATATTGTGTCCCAGCAACAAAGGAAGTATCTAAGATGTTCCTCAATGGGTCTGTTCATCCAGGGCTTCATTCCTATTAATATTATAATATGATAGTGTAGAAAGACCCATGTACAGATCTCAGCCTTCTCAGTAGATGACTTTTTTCCAGCATTCATAAATTTCTCCAGAAAGAATCTACCATAAATCATATTAATTTTAGATATACTATTAAACTCCCCACTGGGGAGTCTGGGATAAAGATCCCTGCTACAAACCATCTCATAGCCTGGTATAAGCATTCAAAAGATATTATATTTCAAGGAGCTTGGAGAACAATAAAACTATCTATGCAGAAGCATTACTTAATTAATTGCATTTATCTGGCTGTGAATATGAGGTCATCCCATCATATAATAAATACCTGATACCTTATATTTTCTGCTCTTACTATTCATCATCTTCACTGTTTCATTCCTGAATCATACTGCTACGGCACAGCTCAGAGAAAACTTTGACGTCTGTCATTCTGTTCTTATTATCTTTAGTGTACAGGTATGCAGTTGAATTCATCACTACACAACTGTGCATAGAAATGAATTTTCTTTATTTCTTCCAGACTGAGCTATGGCATAATAAAATCAAAATGTTATTTGAAGAAGACCTATAGTGGCTCAGAAAGGGGAGTTTGTGTGCCCAGGGTAAGTGTCACATCACTCAGATAAATCTCCACAGGAAGGCAAAACTTGGAATAGTCTCTGCTCTGTCAGACTTAGGTGTTTTGTTGTTTCAGGCTTTAAGTTACTACAGCCTAATTTACAGCAAGTCCATGATTCAGTTCAAATGATTTCTGCTGCAATTAACGGAAAGTCACAATTCAACTAATTGGCTTAATCTATAACTGCAGTATAAAGTCTTATTCTATAATGAAGATAAAAGCCTAGGCCGAGCAGGCTCTGCTTCTCTTTCTCTACCATTGTCTTCAACTCTGCTGAGCTCTGTGCTTTGACCCGTCCTCTTGGACCAAGGTAGCTGCTAAGCCACCCAGACATGACTATTCAAAAGAGAAGTAAGGTTTTTCTCTTTTTATAGCCCTTCATAGAGTCCCTCATTCGCATACATTTATTAAATAGTCTCTTGCTTCAGTTAGTAGACTTGGGCATTTTATTCACCCTCAGCTAATCCTTATCAAGTAAAACTGGATTATCATGAACCATGTAATATACTCATTAGGATTTATCTATGGACTGAAATTAAGGTCATCTTCCTTGAAGGTAGTTACTTGAACAAAACTGGGATTTTACTAGTAAATGATAAAGAAGAAACAGACATAACAGAGAGTGTCTCCTAAGTACCTATGTTTTCATCCAGACAAACAAGGAGAAGTAAAATGATCAAATATCAGGCATTAATTTTTCTGGTTGGTTACAAATCCAGCTTTGTAGCCCCAGTATCTACTGAGATGCCAAGCTATTTTCAAACATTTTCATCTGCATGTCCCATAGGTTTTACCATATCTAAAACAAAATGCACTTTATTTTATTCTCAGTAAAACAAAATCCATCTTATTTTAATCTCAGGCCTCAACCTACATCTTTCCCAAATATCCAAACATCCTCTTCTCACTTCTAGCATCTGAAATCCAAGATAAAAATTATCTTCAGTTTTCCTATTCCTTTGACCTACATCATTTGCTTATCAAATTCTGTTAGTTCTACCTTTTACATATCTTTTAAATATTTTTTAAGAACCAAAGTCACAAAATTAGTGGCCTTCAAACCTGGTCATCTTACTTTCTTTCTCCTATCCATAGATAATTGTCAGCAGCACATCATTCTTAGCTTCTGCTTGTTTGTTACAGAAGAAATCATAACTCTTCATTTAGCACTAAACACTTTGCATTATCTGTCTTGAGCCTCCCTCTGCAGTTTATTCTTAAATTCCTGCATCTCCGGGGCTCATCCGTCAAATAGGATTACTTGAAATTCCTCATATACTCCATTCTCACAAACCCCATCCTTTGCTTTTGCTGTTCCCTCTGCCTCATACTTCCTTGACCTATATTGCTCCTGATCAAACCCTTTAAATCTCAGTTCACCTTGTAGCTGCTTTCCAGAACCCCTGGTACACCCTTACCCACCACCCATCAGCACTTTTTTCCTGCCTGTCTTTCTCCCAAACTGTGAGTTTCCCTTTTTTCATCTTTGTAGATCCAACATTTTATTCACAGAAAGCAGTTAATAAATTTATTGAATGAATAAATCAGCAAAGAGGCAGCTTGTAAAAAGAGCAAGACTGGTCAGCAGAGGCAGTATTCATTCATTTGTTCTAACTAGGCATTTATTTCTTTTCTGACGTGTGAAAAGCAGATCAGATTTGTCAAGAATACAAAACAACCTCCACTGTCTTTAAGGAGCTTACCTCTGTTTGAGGTAGTAACACATGCATATAACAATTCAAGAAAATCTTAAAATTTATCTTGCTGTTTTAAAACCCTCTCTACAAAGGAATTTTTCCATTTTTACTATTTGAACACTTTGGATATTCCATCTAGAGTTTCTTTTACTTGGCCTAAAATTAAATTTAAGTAGTCTTGATGGAATTGTGGTGCCTTTTCTTTGGTTCCTGTCTATGGTTTACCAAGGGCCCCGGGGTATAGTGATAAGCTAGCTCAATACTCAGAAGATGCACAAATGAAAAATATTTTTTGATTGTGCCTAAATAGCAAATAGCAATGGATTCCTTAGCCACTTTCCTGCCACCCTGAGCACTGCCTTTGAATACGAAAAGGTATTTCCGTCTTGCCTTTTTTTCTCCTTCAGATTAATAAAAACCCAAGGACCTGAGCGCTGATGAACTACCTATGGAATTTCCTTTTAGTTTATTTTTTCCCTCAAATTCAAGACACTATATTTCACTTCCGTCTTGATTTTATCCCAGAAATATTTTTATCTTTTTTAAAGTTTATCCAAACTTAAGTAAGAGGCCTGCTCCCTGGAGATATGGAGCTTGGATTGGCAAGGCCCTTTCTGAAGGCTTAGTGCAAATTGCAAAATGAAGTAGGCAATGCATTACACATGTGGGTCCTCCCAGCTATGAATTGCACAAAGGTGCCTCCTCCAGGCAAAGGAGTTGCAAACTGGTTCCCACCCCAAGCAAATAACCACAAAAACCTGATCACATCTGCTCCTTTGATTCAGTGGAAGACAGCAAGTTCTGGAACTTTTCTCACTCAGCTCTCACTGCTCTTAGCCAGTCAGACCACACTTCTGCAGTTGAAGTGAAATCTACAGAAGAGCAACAACTTTCCCTATACAGTCTTGCCTGATGTTTAAGCCATCTTAAAACTAAAAATTTAGCAAATATTCAGACTACCTAATAGTTAGTACTGCTACTTCCCAGAGATAAATGATGAACAAAAACAGATATAGTTTCCAATTTCAAGCAGTTTATAGCTGTGGTCCTCCTAGATTCCTGCAGAGAATGTGCATGGTGCTTATAAGGCATATCACAGAGGTGTTGACTCAAATCTAGGAGGCCAGTGGACGTTTTTGGTAAAGTTGGTTTGCAATTTGAAGAAGGACAAATTCCCTCAGCAAAGGATGGGGGCTGAGGGATCATGAGGGGGAGAGCAGATGTATCAAAGCCGGTGTGATTGACTAGAGAAAACTAAGTAGTCATAATAGGAAATAACTCAAATCTCAGACGCAAAACCAAAAATGTGTCAATGCTGGAGTTCAAGGCACTGATACATGAGAGATAGTAAAAAAAAATGTAAGGACAAGCGACACTTCTGTTGTCCTATGTTGCAGTCGTGTTATGTGAGAAGTCAATTATGCAACACAGTCACGAGTCTAATCCTTGTCCCTGGCATCCTCCCTGGACTCAGCCCTTCAGAGTAGTGAGATGAGCACTATAACTCAGGAATAAAGTATAAATCAATACCTAGAAGACAGAACAAGAATTTTATATATCCCTCATTTTACAGAGGAAGAAAGGTCCGAAAAGATTCAATGACTTGCCTGATGTCATATTCCTTGTTAATCACACAACACAGGCCAGATTCATGACTCTTGGTACTGAAGTATTTTCTTTCTCTGAAGGCCAAATGCCACAATGTACTTCTCAGAGCTTAGCTACTTGGATAAGCCACTGCCAGACCTGTTATGCATGCTTTTGCACATTTGCGCTAGCCAGATCTTCTTGTCAGACACTTTTCCTCCTGGCTATAGCTCTTCGTGGCCGATGTTCACTCAGTACCACGTGAACTGTGGCTCAGCTCCCGACAGAGCTGCATCTCTGAAACTAGAAGGTGCTGCTTTGCGTTCATCACCGTCTCCACCATTCTTTTGTATGGGAATCCCTGTTCCCACGCTTCAAGAGTCTTCAGAAAGGGCCTTGCCAATCCAGGCTCCATATCTCCAGGGAGCAGGCTTCTTACTTAAGTTCGAATAAACTTTAAAAAAGATAAAAATATTTCTGGGAAAAAATCAAGACAGAAATGAAATATAGTGTCTTGAATTTGAGGGCAAGTCTTTCTTCTTCATGGACAGTTCTTCTATTCCCCGCTCTCAACTTTGACCTGGTCACTGAGGCCTTTTCACCAGGGCATTTCCTAGAATTTTTCTGCTGTAACAATTGCAAAAGCTTTGTGGTCACTAGATTAGATGGGTGACCCCAGATTCATCCCCTCCTGGGAGATGGGGAGTAAAGCAGAAGCCTGAAATGTAAGGGTAGCCCCTGGACTCAACCAAACATAAAGCCAGCTGCACCCACTTTAGTTATGGGAGCCAAATACTCCTTGATTTATGATGGGGTTATGTCCTGATAAACCCATCATAAATGGAAAGTATCATTAAGTTGAAAATCCATTTAATAAACCTAATGTACCAAAATTATAGCTTAACAGCAGAGGACACTGTGGAGTATCAGGTGTGTGTTTCCTCCTGTGGTCACATGAATGACTGGGTGCTGCAGCTTGCTGCTGCTGCTGCTGCCGCCCAGCACTACAAGAGAGTATCATGCCATGTACCTCTAGCCTGGCAAAAGAAAATCAAAATTAAAAATTCAACATACAGTTTCTACTGAATGCAAACCACTTTTGCACCCTCATAAAGGTTGTAAGTGACTTCACATTGTAAGTCAAACCATTATAAGCCAGAAATAGTCTGTATACTACTCCCTTTCCAACATAAATAGCTTTTATGCTGGATTTCTGTCACCCTGCCACACCCGAGAATTTGAAGGCCCAAGGAAAGGGCTGCAATAGATGAATTAATTTTTCAAAAGATTAATTGGTTGACCTGTGACCAAGTAGAATTTTTCTCTCAGAATTTTATACTAATACATCCAGAGGCCATCTTTTAGACAGTCAACATGCTGAAAATCTAAAAAACAAGATGTAGCGTTGTGGAAGGAATGCCTGCTGAAAAGGCAATCCCAGTGGAACCCAAACCAGAAGCAAGCTGCCTGGGTTTGAAACTCAGCTCTGCCACATACTGTGTCATCTTGAGCAAGCTGCTCTACTACTACAGACCTCGGTACACTCGTCTGAAAAATGGGTACAAAATAGTACTGCCCCATGGGAGAACTAAACAATTTAATACATGTAGAGCATTTAGGACAGAGCTTATGCAGATGAGATAGTCAGTAGATACTATTTATCATTATATGTATTACAGTATCTATTATTGTTGTTGCTGTTGTTAAGCAGAGAAAGACAATTGATAGAAAAGAGAGTGAATGAGGCATAAAGTCACAGAG
This sequence comes from Dinomys branickii, assembly GCA_004027595.1. NCBI lineage: Eukaryota > Metazoa > Chordata > Mammalia > Rodentia > Dinomyidae > Dinomys > Dinomys branickii. Next base: position 61,544 of record PVLD010010621.1, read on the forward strand.
TCATTGGGCTACAGGAGAGAAGAGTTGTCCTTCCTGCTTCTGCACACTTGCCCAGCCATACCTAAGTCCTACTAGGGCCAACTGCACTGTATTAACTGTCTATACCCTTAAAATTCCCACCTGCCCATCTCTCTTTTTCTAAACTTCAGTCTTTCTGAGGAAGTTTCTGTTTCTTGCAATGAAATAAGCATAGACAAAAGTATCCTGTCTGCAGAACACAGTGCATCCCAGGGCAGATGGCCCCGCCCTGTGGATACTATTGGCTGCCCTTTGGCATCTCATTCACATGTACAGTAATCCTCTCTTACCCAGAATTTCACTTTCCATAGTTTCTGTTACAGTTAAGCAGGGTGTGGAAATGGTAAATGGAAAGATTTCAGACATAACTAATTCATAAGTTTTAAAGGGCAGGTTGTTCTAAGCAGTGTGATGAAGTCTCATACCATCTTGTCTCATCCCCATAATCCCTTTGTCTAAGGTATTCACATTATGGGCACTACCTTCCCAGTAGTCATTTAAAAGCCAACTCAGTGCAGATCAACTGCCATGGTATTATAGTGCTTCTGTTTAAGTAATCCTTATTTTATTCAGTAGTGGCACAAAAATGCATGAGTAGTGATACTGACCATTTTATTATAGTGTAGTTACAATTGTTCTATTTTATTGTGGATGTTGTGTTTCGATCCTATTCTGTGTAATTTATAAATTATACTTTAGCATAGGTATGTATACATAGGAGAAAGAATAGCACAGTATACCTAGAGGTCAGTACTATCCATGGTTTCAGGCACCCACAGGGGGCCTAAGAACATGTCCACTGTGGATAGGGGGAACTACTATACTCTTTCCTGCCTTGGAATACATCTTATTTCTGTACAAACTACCTCCAAACCATCACTCTCTAGTGATAGGCACCAACATCATCCCTGTCACATGAATAATGTGTCGTGCTAACCAGGAATTCTGGTCCAGTGGTGTGTAAGAGCATAAATGGGAATTCTCTCAATTTCCACTCTTGAAGAGCAGGTAAATCACTTCCTCTGTTGGGATCAGGCACTGAGGAATTCCATGTGAATACAAAGTGTGTCTAACATTCCCTTTGCTGAGTTCTATTCATAGAATGTATTGGCCGGGCTCCAGGTCTGTGTCACATTGTTTGTGCGGAATGAGGATGTGCTCTGCTTTTGTCAGAATAACAAGCCCATGTTTCTGAGTCATTCTGGGAAAAAATGTTTCCCACAGCATAATGAGCAGAGTCCCCCTCATCACACCTGAGGTGTATCATTCCAAAAGGCACAAATAAATTGTCCCCAAGAAGAAATCGCGAAGTCACACACGTTCCAGCTCCCTTGTCAGTAAACAATGGGTCTGAGATTTGCCACAATACCCAAAGCCTCCATCCTTCCCCAGGAAACAGACTCTAGCTTGTACATCTTCTCTCCTTGCTCCAAAACACGAAGAACACTAAGTACGTGCAGCTGAGTGTGCACTCCAGGAAAAGAAAACATGCTGGAAGAGGTGAAAACTGACTTCTTCCCATCCGAGCTTCCACCCATCATGCAGTCAAAGTGTCATTAAGGAAGATGTAAAACTTCCTATGTGTCCTACACTTAAGAGTTACAACCCTGACACATGCGCTGTCTCTGTGACTGTCACCAAGCCTTCTTCCAATCCATGAAGATGGAAAAAGATATAACTGCCACCCACCAACCAGAGCTCCTCTGAAATTTTGCCTTCCTTGAATAGGAACAAAATACAAAAACATAGCTAATCAATTCTTTGCTGTTGCACCTCCTCTGATCATTGCCTTACTACAGATGCCAGAATCAGTCACTTTGGAGCAGCAGATGTTCTGGAGCTTCTCCCCTGCATCTGGGTGTCACTGTCCCCAAGCAGATTCAGTGATATAAGGCCTCTGACAGCTGCCTGCCCATGTGTCACTGCTGCACCAAAGCACAAGGCCACACAGCCTCAGGGCAGCACAGTCCTGAGCGCACTTCCTAAGGGTGAACACTTTTCAAGGATTTTCACAGGAATTGTGTTGACATAATTGTAAATACAGTAAGAAAGAGACAGGAGAGGGAACAGCATGGAATGGATGAATTAAAAAATTATTGTTCCTTTTCTAACATGCATTGGACTTAACTTCAGATTTATAAAAAATGTAAAGAACAAAAGGGAAGAATTCCATATCACCTTGGTGCAGATGCCCTAATATTAGCGTTTTGCAGAATTTACTTATTTTTCTGTTCTGCTTGAACATAAATTGGAGCCATGGAAATGGGACTGAAAGGAAGAGGGTTTTTAAACGTACTTCAATAGAAAGAGCGGAGAGTCACAGTTACATAACTGGATCTTTCTGTTAAAACCTTTTTTTAACCTTAAAACAATTTGGAATAATGTTTTTGTCTTTGACATAAAGTAGTAATTTAAGATTTAAACAAAGTATCAACAATCAGAGGAGACCTCAGGGCAAAGAGCAAACCTCGTCTTTCAGCCCCACTCCCTTAGCTCCAATGCCTGCCTCATCTGTGCCTCCACTCCATCCCTGAGGAGCTGCATCCTGCCCTCAAGACGCTGGGGGATGTGCCTGGCTCTTCTTTCCAAACACCAATAACAAAAATGACCTAAGGTGGCTCTGACTTCCTGATTATCCAATACCACCGACTGAGTTGCTTGGTCCCCCAAGGTCCTCCTTCCTGCCCAAATCCTACTCCTACTCTTTGCCTTATATACATACAATAGGTTCAGAACATACCAGCCCTAAATACGATGCAGCAGGCATAAATATGCTGCTCAAATACGCACCTTTGGAATAAGGATTGCTTTATGCTGGCTATTCTGGTAACAGCAAATACAAGTGGCTCTGAAAAGTTGCCTTTATGCGAGGGAAATTTATATCTGTAAGGTAAATCTCTATTAGCAGGGGTGTCTTCCTCCCTTCATCAGGAAGAAAAGAAAAAGAAATCACTAAAGACTTTTTTTCAATGCTGGGTATCTAAGCCAGGGACTAGCACATGCCAGGCAAGCCTGTCCCACACCCACCCCCACTAGAGGTTCTTATACACAGTGAAGGCACAAATTTAACTCTACATAGGTGTTTTTCCTGGTCATCTCATCCTAACCTAACCTCATCTCTGTACTTTTCTTTCCTTGTTTCAGCAAATGTTTAATAAACCTGAAGTCAAAGCCAACTCTTGAAATCTACTCTAGAGATCTGCTCATTTCTATGAGTTCTTTCCCAAGTATTTGTGAAGTCTACATATTATTAAACCTCAGTTTATTTTTCCCTTGTTAATTTGTGTTTTGTAACAAGGAGACTCAGTTAAGAACTATAGATGATAGACAGAAAAGAATTTCTTCCCTCCACACCTCTTGGTTTTTACCAATACTCTACCACCCAAATTCATCAACATTTCATTGGCCAGACAGGACTAAATAGTTTGGGCTACATCTAATGATGAAATCCACCTGTACAGGAAGAATATTTGTCACAATCAAGCTATTTGCTAAAATGAGCCACCAGGCCTGAAGCTAATCTCCCAAAGAAGAGTTTCAAAGACTTACAGCACATAGTGGCCCCCAAACATAAGAACAATCATCTCTTTGTCTCATCTGCCAGATCTGCTACCTGCACCTCTGAAGCTGACCTTCATTTTTCAAACCACTCGTTTCAACAGGTTTTCTTTGCTGTTGTTGTTATTATTACTTGCCATTTTGTGAGACTTTCCATGTCCTGCTAAGAAATTGTATTTTGTTGAAGTTGGTCAAAGTCTAGTTTTTCACTTTTTTTCATAACCAAAGAACCATAAAATGTTATGCATGATTTTGCACTTATGTTTCCATTTTGTTTGTTCCACCACCAGTTTCTGTGCAGGGGGCTTTCAAGACAGAGACCGTAACTTCTCATCCCCTTAGTCTGCGTCTGCTGCCCCTGCACAGTATACATGCTCCTGACTCGCTGCTCCCTCTGACTCTAGAATCACTGGCCTTTCTCCTCATTTTTAAAACTGGACATAGATTTTATATGTCAGCTGTGAAAATAGACCACTTTCAAGTTCCTCTAGTTCTTATATTATGAAACAACTTCATGGGAATGGTATTCAGAATCTACTTATCTCTAATCTCAGATCTAAATGGTAACTCTAATGCATTAAATAACTAGAAAGTTAACCAAGATCCTGGAGTTCTGAGGTTGTTTACAAAACCAAGAATTTTACTGTTGCCAAGACTAGCAGGAGTTCCTGAACTGGTCAACATTCCTTGCGCTTCCTTTAAGAGGTGGGAATTTTTTAAAGGCAGCTTCAAATGCATTATATAAGAAAGGTATGAACAAGTTAAGGGGAAGCCACAGAGGAAGCAGACCAAGTCCCAAAATAAATGGCAGGAATAGAAAGCTAAAAATACCACACAGGGAAGTGTGCCACATCTGTAGGGCTCCCTAGCATTCTCCTTTGTACCTTTTTTTCAGGAGCATGCTAATAATTGTCTTGAGATTTAAATAGAACACTATTATTTATTCTTTAAAAATAGGCACTTCTCTTCGTTTGAAACTTTGTGTTTCAAATGATGTTAGCTGAATTTCACATACTGCAATTTACATTTTATGTGCGTCTTCAAGTTTGCGGAGAAATTGGTTGCTTTTGTTCACTCTCGTTATCTGTTCATCTTAAATAGAATGCGTAAAGTATTTTAAATATTTAAGTCTTGAAGCAACTAACAGACAGTGAAATACCCATGGTACCTCTGTTCAGGAATGCTTTTGTTTGCAAACAATTTGGTTCAAAAACAGAAGCTCTGCAAAATTTTGTTTTTGTTTGCAAATTCTGCATCAGGTGTCAAACATGACTGTAGTCATCTTTCCTACACAAACACAAACGCAATCACCTTTCTCAAAATTGTAGAACAAATTAGGTTCATGAACCAAGGGACCACTGCATTTTAAGAACAGTGGGGCTAGTTTCTGTATTAATACAAATTATTCGTCACCTATGGGAAAACTTAGTATATGGCCAACACAATATCAGTATGCAATGCATACCTAGAGCACCTCCGAAGACTCTTACCACTGTATACATGAGTCATTACCCAGACTTTACACAGAGGCTGCAGAGGGGATCTACCTTGGATAAGGCATTTGAAGTAAATAGCCAGGAGTGGCACAGTGGTTTAATCTTGACTCCCTCTGACTAAAAAATGTGACAGTCTTGTCCCTAAAATGGGCTATGTATGGTTAAATTTGAACCATTAATAGAATTTTCAGTGCTTGCTTGTTTTCTTTCTCGGGTTTTTTTTTTTTTTTTTTTAGTATCAGGACTCAAACTCAGGACCTTGCACTTGCCAGGCAGGTGCTTATTCCACTGAGCTACATCCCCAGCCCTTGTTTACAAGTCTTTAGAAGATTTACAGTTGGATGTACATTTGGATCACACACCTCCACAACTAATACGTGCACCATTTCTCCTGAGTATAAAGGTTATCTTTCACCACTCATTCAGCCATCAGATTATTATCACAATTACTTTTCTTCCTTCAGACAAGTTTGCTATGATAACTTTTAAGAAAATGGATTTTTTCTAATACTGGGCACAGCCTATCTTGAGATCATCTTCGAAGTGTGTTTAATTATCACTCCCAAATTGTTAATTCCTGTTTTCTCTAGACACAACAAAAACAGGAAATATTTACCAACCTCACAGGTGTCAGGAAATACTTTAAAAACCCTGATGGCCTGAGCCACCTGCTTGAAGTAGATAGCACTTTTGTGCAAAGGTAGAGAAGGTAAATTGTCATTTAAAATGCGTGCTTTATCTAAAGTTTCTCAGGATTCCCAGGGCGTGCTTCTACTGAGCCAAAGATTTGTTCCAAAGGAGAGATGGAATGCACACAAATGTGCTTGTAGCCTTTCTAGCATTTACAGAGAACTACAATTGTCTGTGTGTTATTGGCTCACAATTGTATTTCCATACCTAACAGAGCACCCAGATGATAAAGTACAGCTCAAAATTGTTGAAATAAAGGACTCTATTCTTAATAATCATTTAAACGGCAAATTTGTCTTTATGCTAAAATTTAAATTTTTTTTTAAATGGAGAGAACTTGATTCATTTCCCTATTATATAATCAACTATAAAATCTTCAGAAATTAGCTAAAAATATAAAGATTAAAATAAGTGTTACTCATAACATCTTGATTCATATACACTTGTATGTTTTTCACAAAATTAATCTCATGGCATTATAACATTTATTTTTCACCTAATATCTAGTAGAAATGCTCTTAAGCAAACATTACTTAATTATCTTACTGAAATACCATGAATCTCATGCTTTCCAGAAAACAAACAAGTTTTGATATGAAGTGGTCTGAGGGATCTAAGCAATCAGATCTCTTTCTTGGGTGTACCTGACACATATATTACCTTGAATGATGGATTCAAGACATACAAAATGTCTGTTGCATTTATTTATAAACGTGTTTGTACCATAACATATTAACCTTAATTAAAAATATTTAGATCAATAACTAGCAATGCATGATGATTACTGTTGCTTTCATGAAAACACAGCAAAAGTGAGTTTTTTAGGGGAGCAAAATATGGACATGCATTTTAAATATAGCTGATTTCTGCCAGTTATGGTGGCACACCCCTGCAATCACAGAATTCTGAGGTAAGGAGAATCACAAACTCAAGCCCAGCCTGGGCAATTTAGCTACTTAGTGAGACCCTGACTCAAATTAAAAAATGTAAAAGCACAACTCAGAGCAAAAGCCCTTGGTTAAATCCCCAGTGCAGTGGGGGAAGAAAATAAAAAGAAAGAATAGGAAAGAAGGAAGGAAGGAAGGAAGGAAGGAAGGAAGAAAGGAAAGAAAGAAAGAAAGAAAGAAAGAAAGAAAGAAAGAAAGAAAGATGAAAGGAGAAAGGAGAAAGGAGAAAAGAAAAAGGAGAAAGGGAAAGGAAAGGAAAGGAAAGAAGGAAAGGAAAGGAAAGAAAAAGGGGAAGGGAAAGGGAAAAAGAAGCTATTCTCAAATTAGGGAAAAGGAGTCATGAAATCTAGGAGTCTGAATTCTGACTGTGGTTAGACAAGCAAAACAATGTGTGTTCCATCCAGCAGCCAAATACCAGAACCAAATACATTGTCCACTACCATATAGTTTGAATCTTGAATGTCCCCAAAGGTCTATGTGTTAAAGAGTTGGTCCCAAGCTTGATGCTATTGACAATATTAAGAGGTGGAATCCAGTTGGAGGACTTGCAGTTATTAGGAGTGTGCCCCAAAGGGGCCTGTGGAACCCAGTACTTCCTCTTTCTCTTTTGGGTCCCAGCCATGAGGTGAATGTTTATTCTATGCTACATGCTCCCACCACAAATGCTGCCCAGCCCCTCATCACAGGCCCAGAAGCTATGAGTCCACCCAATCACAGACCAAAACCTCCAAATCTGTGAGCCAAGGCAAACCTCTTTATGAGTTAATTTATCTCAGGTTGTCATTATAGCAATGGAAATCTAATACATTGTCTCTGCTTTGGAGTGAACATGGTCTACAATGATCACTACACATGTATGTACCTCATCATTTTTGGTGGCTACATCATATTTCATTCTTGGCTATCATGTCATTTCTTTAACTAGTACCTTATCAATGACCTTTTCAGATGATTTCCAATTTTCCAGTACTATAAAATCATTATAACATTTGTTGTCGATACATCTTAACAAACTTAAAACTATTTTCTTAGAACAAATTCATAAAAGTAAAATTTCTTCATGAAAAGATATATACCTTTTAAAGTCTTTAAATATATACATATGTATTAATATGGGATAAGTAAATATTTTAATATTTTTATTTACAAAACTTGATATGTATTACAGCTTTTGCCACCATGTATAAGATGTTACCACTAAAATTATTTGGATATTGGTGTTTCATCTGTAAAGTAAAAGGCATTGTCTTGGTTACTTTTTTCTTGTTGCTGAGACAAAATACCCAACGCCCACAATGAAGGAAAGAAATGTTTATTTAGCTTACAGTTCGTGGAGGTTTCAGTCCATACTTGGCTGGTTCTGAGGCAGAGTGGCACGTGGCAGAGGGCAAACGTTCATGGTGGCAGAGCACAGCAAAAACAACGAGCAAAAGGGAGGAACGGCGGGCAAGTAACCTCTTTCTACCTCTCTTACATTGTAAACAGGCTAGGCCCATCCAGGGGGCCTGTAGCACTCACATAATCTCCATGTCCTCCTCTTTCACAGGCTCAGGACGT